>JAHBCN010020858.1:0-14619 GCA_019359885.1 Listronotus oregonensis | reverse complement strand
TAGCCTTGCTCACTGTGTATCGCAGATCTTAAAATGGGGTTTGGGTTTTTAAAAAACATTTAAAAACAATTATTTAAGGTTTTCAAAAATTTTTAAAAAACCCCTAAAAAAGGGGAAAGGGAAATTTAAAAATTTAAAAAAAGATATTTTTTTTGGGGTACAAAAATGTTATTGGCACAATCAATTAAAAACTTTAAAAATATTTTTTAGATTTAAAAAAAAAAAAAACAAGAAACAAAAATTGCCATTCCATCTGGTGTCCAGATAGTTAAATTTTTATTTTTTTTAACCCCTTTTTAAGTTTTTTTTAACCCAAAAAAACCAGAACGATTTTTTTTTGGAGACTTTTTTTTGAAAAAAATTAATTTTTTTTCTAAGTCATTTTTTTAAAACCGGAATCGTTTTTTTTTTTTAAGTCGCTATTTTTAAACCAAAAGTAATTTTTTTTAAAAAGCCTTTATTTTTAATCCACCAGAAATTAAATTCAAGATCCATTCATTTCAAAAAGGGGTTTTTTGTATACGACGCTTGAAGAGCGCCGCAGAGTTTTTTTAAAAAAATTTAGGATCCGTAGGGCCCCCAAATTAGTTAAACCCCTGTTCAACCCCCTTGATTCAAAGGCTGAATTAACATCATCCCATTTAAATTTTGATGGGTGGCAGTTTCAGCCCTACGTTTCCCCCCACCACCAACTTTTTGGGTTTTTTTTAAACTGCGTTAAAATTTAATATGCTAAATTTTTTTAATTTTTAGAAAAATTTTAGGTCCATTTTAAAATATTACTAAAAATAGTCCGGGGTGGTCTAGGGTTTTAAATTTCCCCTCATGCAAATGATGGGGTTTTTAAATCTTTTAAAAAATTTTAAATATTTTTTTAATTGATTTATTTAAAAAAAAAATAATTTAAATTACAAAAAGATAATATCTGAAACCCTAGATATTTAATTTAAAAAAGGGGACTTTAATAATAATATAATAAAATACTTGACTATTAATTATTTAAAATTTTTGCGGGGTTTGGGTGGCACAAAAAAAGAATTTAAAATTTAAATTTTCTTTGGGAATTTACATGCAATTTGGCTTTAATTTGTGTTTTTTTATTACAACCATTTTCCCTTTTTCTACGACGTCCACGGGGCGGACGTAATCCCCTTTTATGCCATAGGACTATTTTAACTTTTTTTGATAAGAAAATTTCCATAGCTCCGGGTGGTGTGCGCTGGACTGTGAAGTTGTGTGTAAAGGGTAGTGAGTGGGTTTTTTTCTCCACGCCGTACCACCTGCCAACTTAAAACCACATTCTAAGATTTTGGGGAATTCCAAAATCAAAAATACGCTAGTTTTTTTTTTTTCCCCCAAAAATTTTTTTTTGGCGGAAACTTATAATACCCCCAATAGGCCATATATAGGACCAGAATTAATTTTCCACCCTCTATGACCAGCAGAGGGTGCCAAAGCACCCAAATAAAAAGAAAGCATTAACGAACAAATCTATAGAGAGCAAGCATAACAAATGGGACAAGAGACCATCAAAATACCCACTAAATTTGCCAAAGCCCTGGGGGAACCATGGAGATTGCCAAGACTACTTGAACAGAACAGGAAAAGAAAACAGAAAAAACTCAAGGGGCACCACAGACCTCCACAAAAATTCAATTAAAAACCCAAGATCCAGAAGGAATCAGAAAGAAGCATAAGCCACCCAGAAACCCTTGACTGCAGCTACGAGGGAGGAGGGAAACAACCCCATAAAACCAAATCCACCCACCGGAGCATTTAAAACCGTGGCCCAACCCCTGAACTTAGAACTGGACACAGACATGAATAACCTTACAAGAAAAAGACCAAGAAATGAAGAACCAGAAGACAAAGAACCATATGACATCACAAAGTTTCTAACTAAACGTCAATACAATGTACCAACAAAAAATAACGACCAAGAAGAAGAAGACAGTAGACAAATGGAAACCGAATACGAAGAACCCGAAGAAACTAAACCCCCCCCAGAACACAAAAACAAGCACTTCAAGACAAAAACTACAACAAAAGACAAAAATAGAAAACCAAAAGCCGCCCCCATAATCCCCCTTTAAGGGGTAATAACAAATAAACAAGCAGATGAGAAATTTCAGGAAGTATTAAGACGAACCATCAAAAAAGGATATTACATCACATATGCCAAAAACACAACTATTATTCACACAAATGACCTAGACGACTATCTTGCATACACAGGACAACTAGAGAAAAATGACAGCAACGAATGGCATACTTATTCCACCGCAGAACAGAAGACGCATGCTTTTATTATAAGGGGGTAGACAACCGTCCCGACCCGACGAAATAAAAAAAAGAACTCATTAACACAAAAACTAAAGCAAAGTATATCCAATATCCGAACTACCACCTATATAGATCGTCACAGGACCTAAAAAAAACATTAAAAAAGCTACAACAAATTAGATACGCAACAATGTTCTAAAATGGGAAATAAAAGCAAAAACAAACCCATTCGCAGGAAGCGGTGCCAACTATGGGGACATGCCGACTTTCGCCATAGGGCTCCCCCTGCCAAGGAAAACCAAAACGGCGCAATGCCAAAACCCAAACATCAAAATGCGCAAACTGCAGGGACCACATAAATCCAATGCGAAAGCTGTCCAGTATACAAATTAAATTGGAAAAATCAACGAAAATGTAGCTAAAAATGCAACAAGATTCATACCAACACAACCAATGACAAACGCGTGGCACACGGCCAGGGCAAGTGGCCCCACCTATGCCAGACCAACCAACCAGCAACCCGCAACCTAGAAGACAACTTCCCGCCTTTAAGACAACCAGCCGGACCACGCAAAAGCACAAAATATCACCCAGGTTAGGACCTTTAAGAAATGGCTTAAAAAACATCAACCTTTTCAGGCAAAGACTTTTGAAACTACAAAAGCAATAAGAAGGTGAGGTGGGGCCCCCCATGATATCTATAATTGAATTCTTTGCCACAATAGAACAATACCAAATATTTAACTAAAATTAAAACAAGAAAATTAAATTTCTTAAATATTAAAATAAAAGAAACCAAGTTTGACATAAATACAAAACCTAACATACAAACCTACCACACTAACAGACAAAACAAAACATATCAGAATGAAAGTAAGAATGAATGTGTAATAAACAATTCACCCATAACACCCCAAAAATCCTTAAATACCAAAAATCCCTTTTTCCTATCCTTACCATTCAAAATCCTATCAATAAATGATACAGCAGTATGCCCTGAGCAAAATATTTATACCAACAAAACTTCTATCCTAGGCCCCGCCTACGCCAAGCACATGGCAAGGCTCCGCCCACTAAAATACAAACACGGCATACTGCAAATGCAAATACAAATATAAACTTTTAACTAAATATCTCAATTAATTAGTAAACATAAGAATGCATGAGAATGTAAATACGTATGAATGAGGCATAATTGAAGAATAAATGGAAAAAATGAAAGAAATATAATGAATAGAATGAATGATTAAACATACCAAGACTTAAACTTGGTTTCAACCCGCGCGCTACGCGTACCTGAAAAAATATCAACTAGGTTTTTTAGCATAACTTTTTCCTAGGAAATTTAATATAACAACTAAATAATAGAAGCTCAATTAAAATCAAAACTTTTTTTAAACCGCAAGGTAATACAAACATGTTCATTATGCTTGGAAAGTTACACTGGTGGGCATATAAAAGCCAAATCAAACTCTTACATATTACCAATAGGAGCCAACACCTGCTCCCAGTCTCCTGGCTGTGCTGTCTTTTCAACCTGAACAAGGTCAATGGAAATGTACTTTAAATAAAATATAGTAATATGTATTTGAAATGTAAACTCATAGTAATAATAAAGGCATTATTAAATTGGAAATTGGAAATTGGACTGTAAAGCAATAGGACAAGGCGATTGGTGGTTCGAATCCTGCTAGGTTTTTATTTAATTATTAACGTTACTTCTACTATTCAACAATTTCACAACAATATCTAATATTCTCCCGTGGTGCAATGGTAACGCACTGGACTTTGAAGCATTCACGCGAGAGCATCCGTAGTGGCAACACGTACCAGTGCTAAAAATTGTGACAGTGCGACTTAAAACTAAGTGCCGAAAAAGTATAACTGACGGGCGTGCCGCGTCAGTTACCATTACTTTTTTCAAAAATTTTTTCTGTAAATTTTTGCAAAAAACCACCTGGGGGATGCCCCTGAGCACCCCCGAAAAATTTTTTACAATAATTGACGGACGTCCCAGAAGGAAATACAGCTCCTATTACTTCTATACACAAACAACCATCATACATAGTTACCATTGCTTCTATCTGTAACAACAATGTCCAAAAAAGGCGGGGGTGGCAAACACCCCCAAAAAACTACATTCTCATCCTCATCCGGGTTAGACATGGCAGAATTCAACGAGGCACTGAACTTCGACATCAGAAACAGAGACCCAGATGACCCCTCCTATGCAGCCTATTGCCTACAATACTTAAAAGAAACTTACAACACTTCGCCCAAGAAAATCTGCCAAAAGCACTATACCAAGTGCGAAAAATGCAAAGACATGATTATTTTAAATAGTACATTAGACCCCAACTATATAGCACATCTCATCAACGACCATAAAAACTACCTCATTCAAACAACAGAAAGGGTAGTAAGCAGAGAAAACACTAAAACCACACTAATTCAATCGCCGCAGCTAACAAAGGACACAGCAACCGATTTATATAACAAATTAGACCAAAATTTACTAACATGCGTAACCTGCTACAACCCGCAAGACCACATAATACCGGGAGCTGCGCAGATCATCCAACATATGCAAGAAAAGCACACCCCTCAACTTAACCCGCTCAACTTATCATCGCCAGCAAAAACCAACAAAGACAGCAGAGACAACAATGAAGACAACCAAATGGACACCACTACGCAACAAACACAACAAGAGACAGAAAAAATAAGGAAACGACATAGAGAGGCACCAAATAACTCACCCGGTAGCGACGATGGCAAACCAAAACCATCAAAAATCTTCCAAACACGCACATATCCTAATACAAGAAACAAATTTACCCCTCTGGCAAACCTTGAGGTCTCCGATTTATCAGAAGAGGAAGAAAACAACACCGAAACAACCTCTACAAACACAAAACAAAAAAGTGACAACAAACAAACAGAAAACAAGACAAAAACCACTGAAACAACCCCCATAACGCAAGCAAACACCCAGCCAACTACTAAACAGCCGAAAACTAACAACAAAAAACAAGAAAAACCACCATCGATAATAATTAAATACACTATCAGAAACAACAATGACTGGAAAAAACTAACAAATCACCTAAACGAAATCACAGGCCCTAACAATTACAATCTTAAGTTCACAAAAAATAACACCATAATTAACACAGAAGACTTGGAGACCCACTATAAAATCAAACAATACCTAGAAGATGACGATACCACTGAATGGCACACGTATGCAACGCAAGACAACATGATACACGGCTTCGTTCTAAAAGGACTAGACCACATGCCAGACCCCCAAGAAATTATAGACGAACTTAGGGATGAATATAAAATCACAGTCCACAACGTGCACATAATGAACACTAGATACAGGCCCATACATCTAGTAGTTACTTCAGCAAACGAAAAACTTACTACACTTCAAAAAATCAAGTACATAAATAACGTAAGAGTCACGTGGGAAAGACGACATCAAATACGAGAAATAATCCAATGCAAACGCTGCTTACAATGGGGACATTCACAAACCAACTGCCATAGAACAATAAGATGTGAAAACTGTGCTGAAAACCACCGAATAGCACAATGCACAAATAACACCATAAAATGTGCAAATTGCAGTCAACCACACAAAGCAACTGACGCAACATGTCCAGTCTACACTTATAAACGCGACAAATTAAGAGAATACGAAATGAAAACTACAATGGCATATACCCAAGCACCATTACCTACCCACAACCCATGGGGAAAAACGGCAGGGCAAGTGCCGCAACACAGGGCAGGGCAAGTGCCCCATCTGTAAATAGACCTACCCCCAATCAACCACCTACAACCCTAGGACGAGCCACAACTTCCACAAGACCAGACCACAACCAAGACGAATTTGACGAACAAGACTTCCCGCCGCTGGGAGGAGCCAGACTAAAGGACCGCCCACTTCCGACGCGGAAGGAGGAGCCAATGAACAGTGTAAGTGAGCTTTACAATGTATTGAACAATTTCAACGAACAATTTAATATTCCGGAAATAATTAGACTAATAAAAGATTTCACACAATATGTTAGTAATCAACCAGATAAAATAGGCAGATTCACAGCCATTTTAGACTTCATAACAGACAAAATAAATTCTTACGACATATAAACACTTAAAACTGCACTTAGAATCCTAATCAAAATAAACTAAACAACACAACACTTCTTAAAAATCACAAACAGACATACAACAGACAAATATAAACAAAACGAATGAATGCAAGCTGAATCAGAGCGTAAAAGAGCGAATGAATGTACGAATGAATGAGGAAAAACAAAAAACTAACTATTACATAATTCTCCACTTTGCGCTACCCGTACCTGCAGTATCAAGCTGGTTTTTTGCCCGGAATTTTTCCAGCGAAAACAAAACTCAATTTTATAATTAACAAATATGCACAAAATTAAATATCGTTTATATAATAAAAGTTCAATACATTGGAAAGTCTCACGGAACAATGTTAGCAAATTTATTAACAATTGTTTACACTTCATTGACGCCTCCATCTGCGTCCCTGTGCTCTGGCCAGGTCTATCTCGTTCCAGCGGCTGGATGTCCTACCCGGGGAACGACTACTATAATATATATGAATTGTTTTGTAAACTATGTATATCTAATTTATAATAATAAAGCTTGTTTAAAATGAATGAAATGATGGACTTTGAAGCAATAGACAATAGCAGCGACAGGTGGTTCGAATCCTACTAGGTGTGGAATTTATTTAATTATTGTCAAAATGACCCTATGACCATGATGAGCATGATGACGTCAGATGAATTTAATTATTTCCAAAATATCCCAATGACCCTGATGGACAAAATGACCCTGATGATGTCGGCACTTGCTAGTATGATGATATCGCTTTACAACTCCTATCTATCACGTGGTTTAAAAACAACCCCTATTTTGAGTTAGGGGAGGATGGTCATAAAAATGCAGATCGAAGCTTAAATTTCTCCCATAAGAAATACATGGGAAAAACTACCCTTATTATGCTCGTATTCCCCTTGCATACCTACCCCTGGCGGCATATCTGTAAAAATTACCACATACTAAAAATTATTTTTTTAGATATTTTGATATTTTTTACAAAAAATCATACTTATATTTGATCCGGGAAATATCCCCTCCAACATATTCTGAATGAAGGACGTTACTTCTAGTAATTCTAAAGAAATAAAAACCATTGATACACATATTTAAAAACAAAATAAAAAACTTACCCTGGTTGGTATAGTATACAGACATTTTCACAATTCACTAAATTTGCACAAAATAACACAAAATAAATAAAAATCACTGCCAACGCCCGTATTTAAAATCTACCCCACCTTCAAATATTTTGCTGTATTAATTTTGTAATATATCCAATAAAAACTCTTATGCGTTATCAGTTTTGTGGTAAAATGCAATTCTTTGCTGAAAAATGCACAGTCTACAAATTTTATATATTATACAGAATTTTTTCGGATATTTCTGCTTCTGAGTAGTACAACAGGGGAGGAACTGTGACTGCGGATGACATGTGCCATCCACTTCTTGTAGTTCTTCGGCAATGACCTTGGAAGAACCAGAGGGTTTTTAAGTATTTTTCCAAGAGTTAATCTGAAGAAGTATTCTAAGAATTGTAATGATTTATTCGCTTAGTCACGAAGACCGTGGCCAGGGTAGGTTGCAAGAATTTTTACAAGAAGTAATTAAAATTATTTATTTATTTATAAAGAATCGAACTTGAATACAAAATTAAAATGAAAATATGAGTAATGCATTTTATGTATAATTAATGGGTTACATCATTACCATCGATAGCGCAATTACTAATAATTGCTTATTAATATTTAAAAAACCTATTTTATGTAAATGATTTAGCAATTACTAATAATGGCTTGTTAATATTTAAAAACTTATTTAATGTAAATGATTTTGCGTTTTTTATAAAATTGATTTATGAGAATTATTACTAATTAGAGTAATTAACTTAAGTGCATACTTAAAACAACTTAACATAATTGCGTTTGTTTATTGAAAAAGGTAAAGTCACCTTCCTTATTACTTTGTATGGGTGATGTAATTCTGTTAACTAATTGTATAAATTGAATTGAATAATAATCATACGTATTTAAGAATATTACTCAGTAAAGCAGTTTGTGTTTTTTTTAGGTTATTTTTGAAAGTTATTCAGTGGTTTAAAGAAATTGTTTTTTAAAAGGTAAGTTTAAAAATTATTTAATATATTTATATTTTTAGACATGCGCTGTTTATAGAATGAATTAAAAATCAATAATAATTATTTAAAGTTAGTATTGTTTTTCGTCTCGTGTAATATACTACTTTTTTAAAAAAATGAATAGTGGTCCTAGAGTGTTTGTAAAATTAAGATTTTTTAAAAATAACGAATTAAAGCGTACAGAAATTTTACAAGCGTTTATGTTGGAATGTGTGACAGATTTTTTTTTCATGGAAGATTATGATTTTTTTAAAAGTAAGCCTACATTTTGAAGAATGTATGTCGTTTTGTGGTTATGAAGATGCAATAAATATGCAACAAGACGAATCTAAAAATGAAAATTTTTATTATGATGATAGAGGAAGAGATGAAGTTGATACTGAAATGTATATGAATTGAATTGTTAATTATATATAGAAAAATAAAAAAATATATATTTTTTAAAGTTTTTTTGTGTTTTTTTTTAATATTAATTTTATAAAGTTTTTAATTTAAACTGAATTAATGTTTATTGATTAAGTAATTATATTTTATTATAGATAAATAAAAAAAATGCGATGTGACGTAACATTAAATGGTCAGCAGTGTCCATTTGAAGGTAGATATCGACGACATCCTAGATATGATAATATGCTATGTGATATGCATAGTTTTTGTCTGCATTGCAAGCAACGGTTTAAAACTAGAAGAGATCAACAAGGAAGATCCTATTTAGTATGTAGATATTATTTGGGTAATTATTTTTGCTATGAGTGTTACATACAAAATCAAAAATGTATAAGAGATTTTGAAAATGATGTTTTTTAAAATTAATTATTATACATATTTGTAAAAAATAAAAAAATAATTTCAATTTTTTGTTTCTTATTTTAACGTTAAATTTCCTATATTTTAAAAATAGGTTAAATATATAACCGTTTCTTTTATTATAAAAATAAGTCTAAATAAAACACACACAATTTTTAAAATAATAATTTATTCAAGTGTAATATTACATTTTATAATTTTTATTTTTGGGTTACAATATTTTTATAGGTTAACATTTTTAATGACATAGGTTGTAGATCTAATTCTAAAATACGATCTAAATATTTTCTTTTTCGAACTATACTATGTGCTATCGAATTAAGAATATGTTTTTGTTGAGGTACAGAAATATAAAATGGTACATTGTTTTTATTAAGATAAATAACATTTTTACATATATCCATATCAAACTTAGATATTAGGTTCCAAGCAAAATATTCAATATTTTTATTACATTTTATTAATTTGTGTATTAAGTTAATATGTATTCTGTCTTTTGTAACATAATATTTTGATTCAAAAGATCTGTTAAAATAATCGTTAAATTATTCGTTATAAGAAATGGATATTAAATTAATATTTAAGGAATTTAATATTTTTTCGAATGATTTTTTAAATGTTTCACAATCTGTAGATTCAACATATAAATCTATATCATTATAGGTTTTTGTACGATTTAAAAAATATGTAGGACATCCGCCAGCTATACATACATTACAATTGAGGTTATTTTTAATTTTATACATAAGTTGATAAATAAATTTGAATAATTCTATATCGTTAGGTTTTAAAATGTTTACATTAAATGGCTTAGATATATATATATATATATATATATATATATATATATATATATATATATATATATATATATATATATATATATATATATATATATATATATATATATATATATATAAATATAAAAATATTTTATTATTGATAAATAAAGTTAATTATTTTATTCATTTTAAAGTTATAGATTTAGAACTGATATTGTTTATGTTCCTTAGATGGAAAAGTACTACAAGCAATAAGCAAATCACCTGTAGTTCAAGCGTTTGTTATGTTATTTCTATAAAAAAATTAAACATATATTTTTAAATCATGAATAATAAAACCCTGTATATTTAATTCTGCATATTGGACATATTGAACTCAACTTTGTCCATTGAATTAAACATTTCAAGTGAAATATATGATTACAATTTTCTGAGAGGCAATATCTTCTTTTTCTATAGAACAGAGACAAATTGCACATTCTTCTTTTTCTACTTGTAATGGTGTTTTCTTTTTTTGATTTTTCTTATTTCTAGTTCTTCTATTTCGCTTTCGTTTACATTTCATAATTTTATTTATAATTTAAAATATTTATTATGGATTCACTACTTAATAAGTATGACTTAATGACATTAAAAATTACCAGTGGATCCAAATCCTTTATCTCCTCTTTGTTTGAAAGAGGATGTGACTTGTTTATTAGAAATATGTTTTATATTATTATCAATTAAATGAAAATATGTATTAGCAGATTTTTTAATTATTAATTGAGCTATTCTTTGATTTTTTTCAATGGTAAATTGATTATCTGAATGATTATATAAAAGAACTTTGATTTCTTCTCGATAATCTTGATCAATGATACCTGCACCTACTTCAATGTCATAATTTAAGCTTAGTCCCGATCTTGATCGTATTTCTGCATAGTAACCTTCAGGTAGATGAAGTTTCAGTCCTGTCGAAATTAAAGCTATGGATTTTGCTTTAATTTTATACAGTTCAATGCTAAACAAGTCGTAGCCTGCTGAACCTAATGCAGCTTTTATAGGTAATATTACATTTGAATGAGTTCTTCTCAAATCAATCTAAAAAAAAATAATTTTTACATATATATTATAAAAAAATAATTTAATTTTACCTTTTTTTATATATATAAATTATATATGTGGTCCTTATGTTCAAATAAATCGATTTAAATTAGAACTAAAAATATTAAATTATTCATTGAAATATCCCCAAGGTAATGTATCTGTTGATTCCTTATTTAATATTCTTTTATCATCGTATGGATTTAAAGCAATTTTTCTTGATGAATAGTATAAACATTATGTAATTTTGATTTAATTATATTCTCATGTGTGTTTGACGTACTATTACTAAATAAACATTTATAATAATAGTTAAATGTAATTGATTTTAGTGCGGCTTTTGTTATACCTATGGCTTTTTTTATAGTTTTATAATTTAAAATAAAATTTTCTATTTCTTTCTTATCTATACCTCTTGCATGTAATTTTTTTATATCCTCTTCTAATTCAGATTCTGCTTAAAACATTTTTATAGAATACATTTTAGACCTAAGACCAATAAATTCTTGTATAATTGTACCATTAAGTTCATCCTTCATTAAACCTAACATTTTTTTATTTTTACAAGGAAGTAAATACTGATTATCTGGAGCATAATCAGACATATCAAATTTATGAATATCATTTTTAATATGTTGATAAATATTGTCAACGTGAAAATGATAAATTAATGAGTCGGTATCAGTATACAGGGTGTAACTAAATAAGTGTAAAACATTTAAGGAGGTGATTCCTCATCGAAAAAAAGATAGGATCTTTCATATAAAGAAATTTCATTGGAGCATCCCTTGTTAAGATACAGCCCCTTAAAGGGGGTACATAAAATTTGTATAACAATTTTTTTCACAAGCACTAAAAAAGTTACAATATTGAAATTAACTTGACGTTTTGTACTACCAAAAGAACACTTAACCAATCATTTATTTGGTTTACCCCATGGTTGTAAGGGGTGGAAAACGCAACCCCTAAAATTTATTTTCAATGTAACTTTTTGCCTTATTATTTGTTTACCATTTAAAAATGTATTTCCGATAGCCTGTTTCATTCTAAACAAAAAATGTCTCTTGGGTTTTTTGCCCAAAATAAACCAGTGTGCAGCAAAAAATATTATTTTACGAACAACTACAGAGATACATCGTCATAAATGCGAAAATACGAAACTAATCTATCTAGTAGGTCGCTATTAGCGATAGTGACAATTAAATTGGTATGACGCTGTCAGTTTGTGAATTTTCGAAATTGAATCAATACTAATTGTGTATTGTAGTTCTGTTCTTAGTTTGTTACTTTAATAATTCACTTGTTATTAAAATGGCATACACAAATGAGGAAATGGCTGATATGCATTACGTTTACGGTCTGTCGCAAGGGAATGGGTTAGAAGCTTCTAGAAGATATGCTGAAATGTATCCTCAACGGCAGCATCCTTCACATAGAATATTTGCTCGACTTCATCAAAGATTAAGAGAATATGGTTCATTCGACAAAAGAACGCAGGATTGTGGTCGCCATCGAGAAATACGAACACCACAGCTTGAGGAAGCAGTACTTAATTTGATTGAAGAACAACCTACTACCAATACTAGAAAGATTGCTTTAGAGCTAAATGTTGATCATATGACGGTATTTCGAATTTTAAAGGAACAACTCTTATACCCTTACCATCTGCAACGAGTACAGGCACTGATACCGCGAGACTTTATGAACCGTCTTGAATTTTGCAATTGGATGCCGGAAATGATTAGAAGAAATTGTGACTTTCTGAAGACGATAGAATTTACAGACGAATGTAGTTTTTCTCGGGACAAGATTATAAATTTTCATAATTACCACATATGGGCTGATGAAAAACCTCACGCTATTGTCGAAACTAACCATCAAGAACAGTTTTCTCTTAACGTGTGGCTCGGAGTTATTGGGGATTATTTAATTAGGCCTCATTTTCTACCTCCTCGATTAAATGGTGAGACATACGTTCAATTTTTAAGAGAATTGCATCCAGTACTGCTGGAGGAAGTTCCTTTGGGCGTCAGAAGGGATATGTTTTTTATGCATGATGGGGCTCCCGCCCATTTTAGTCAAGTAGCACGTCAGCATTTAACTGAAACATATGCAAATCAGTGGATAGGTCGAGGAGGACCACAGAACTGGCCCGCTCGATCCCCGGATCTTAATCCTCTCGATTTCTCTATTTGGGACCATTTACAGCATTTGGTTTATCGTACTCCTGTTCGCGATGTAGAGGACTTAAGAAACCGCATCAGCGATGCGTGCAGGGTAATCGGAGTCATGCGTAATGTCTGAAGGTAGACATATTGAACATTTACTATGATTTCTACATGTTGTGTGTTTTGTTATTAATAAATTAGTTTTGTTTATTACCCTTTAATCGTTTAATGCAGATACTAACTACAAAATAACAATAAATCCAGTTCGCATTTATGACGATGTATCTCTGTAGTTCGTAAAATAATTTTTGCTGCGAACTGGTTTATTTTGGGCAAAAAACCCAAGAGACATTTTTTGTTTAGAATGAAACAGGCTATCGGAAGTAAATTTTAAAATGGTAAACAAATAATAAGACAAAAAGTTACATTGGAAATAAATTTTAGGGGTTGCGTTTTCCACCCCTTACAACCATGGGGTAAACCTAATAAATGACTGGTTAAGTGTCTTTTTGGTAGTACAAAACGTCAGGTTAATTTCAATATTGTAACTTTTTTAGTGCTTGTGAAAAAAATTGTTATACAAATTTTATGTACCCCCTTTAAGGGGCTGTATCTTAACAAGGGATGCTCCGTGAAAATTTCTTTATATGAAAGATCCTATCTTTTTTTTGATGAGGAATCACCTCCTTAAATGTTTTACACTTATTTAGTTACACCCTGTATAATAATTTAGCTTCATTTGGAAATTTATTTTTAATATAATTATAAGGAAAGTCATATAAAATGGTTTTAGACATATCTAAAATACTAAATCCCGCATAAATAGGTTTATTAAGTTTTATTTCTAATCGAGACATTTCAATAAGTACAATATTATCGCCTATAATAGAACTACTATGAAAATTTGGTTTCGAAATATAATAATTTGCACCATATGCACCAGACCATTTATCAATTAATTTAACATCTTTATGTTTACGAACATTTTCTATTGTTTTTCCAAAAAATGAATTAATAAGTAGTTTAAAGAAATTTTTTTCAAAATCATTTTTACTTTGTTTTCTCAATTCTATATTTAAATTAATATAATTTTGAAGCCAATTTGATTGATCAAATTGTAAAACTTTATGAATTTTAGTTAATCTTAAATTTAATTGAAGAGCTTGTTTTAAATTTCTATAATGAATAATATAATTTTTTTTTGGATAAAATG
>JAHBCN010020857.1:0-14857 GCA_019359885.1 Listronotus oregonensis | reverse complement strand
ATTCATTATCTGATTTGCACATACCACAGATTAAGAATTCCAAAATACATGGTGGCGCAACCACTACTGTTTTTTTTAAAGTTTGGTTTTTTTCTTGTTGACAATAGAAATTTTTTCCTATTTCCTTAAAATTTTAAAAAATATACCTACATTTACTGGGTGCCTTTTCTAGACAAAAAAGGGGGCCACAGACACATGGGGGGGATTTTTCGAGGGAAAAGGTTAAATTTGCAAAGTTGCACATTTAGGTGCTAACACATCCGTTTGGAAAGTCGTAAAATTCCGAGTCTTCCGGAGATATCGGAAACGATTGACGTTTTCATTTTTATTTTTCTGACTTTATTTAAAGAGATATAAAAACAAAAGACACTTTGTCATGGCCACTTTTAAAGCTCTACAAAACAGCGTTGAGAGATTTTTCAAACGACGTATCGTTTTCGTTAGACCATCATCAACTTTATTTTTTTAAATACGGCACTCAAGTGTTTATTGCATTTTTGAAGCAGTTATAATCCAATTACAATGATTATAATACTTAAATTTTCTGTTAAATAAACATATTTTTTCATAAGAGTCAATATTAGACAAGAAAACTGACTTCTTCTTATAGGGGCGTTCCATATTTGTTAATAAATATTAAGTGTTATACATTTTTGTAATTGAGATAATAAGGGGTTCAAAAAAACGAAACGTCGTACGGAAAATTTCTCAACGCTGTTTTGTAGAGCTTAAGAAGTGGCCATAAGAAAGTGTCTTTTGTTTTTTCATATCTCTTTAAATTACGTCAGAAAAAAATTAAAACGAAATCGGCAAATTTCGGTTTTTTTCCGGATATCTCCCGAAGTACTCAGAATTTTGCAACTTTCTAAAGTGGACATGGTTAGTTACGCGAATACACAACATTGCATTAATTTAACCGACTTCGTATCTCTTACGGTTTCCGAGATCCCTATGCATGCACTCGAAACTGTGGCACCCTGTATATATAGCTAGATAGATAATAAAAATTTTGGAAAAAGACATTGTTGCTTTAACACTTCATACAGTGAGGTTTTTTTAAATGGTAACAATTCACTAGGGATCTTAAACATCTCAACCATCATCTCAACTTTGATGCCATGCATGCAGAAAAATATTTTATGTATAGAAGTCAATGACGACTCATGGTTTTTAGTTATTCCAAGACAATTATGACCTCAAAAACCCAGGTTCAATCAGATTGCAAATTTTTAAAATACCAATAAATATACGATATTACTGCCCCTGTTTCAGAGCGTTTCAAGTATAAGTAAGTAGTTTTTAAATTTTTTTCTTTACTTGTGTTTTAAAACTTACTTACATACCAAATTTTAAGTTTCTGCTTTCTTACTCAGGAAGTGTTCCATAATTTTGATGAGTCAATGAGTGAGTTAGTCAGTTAGTCTGTAGTGAAATGGGCGATTTTCAAAATTATTCGAATATCTCAGAAACTAACTGATAAAACTTCTTAATTTTTTTATAGGTTAAACCATTCTTTAGAAGCTTTTATTTTTGTCCTTAGTAGGCTCTTGAGAATCAATATATAAAATTGTAAACATGCTAAATAACTAAATGTTTTTAATTTTAGGTGGCATTGATTATCGTTTGGACAAGCAAAGAACAACACGTAAATCTTCAACAGTACACAGACGAGATAATCTGGTCTGTGTGCTGCATGTCTATTAACATTGCCGTGTGCGTTCTTGGATGGTGGAGGTGCTTTGCCAATAACTATCTGCATTGGGCGGCTGCTTGTACTTGGCTCTTGCTAACTACTCAAAGTAAGTATACCTCCTATAGACACAGACGCTTTAATTTACATTAAAACTGTCTAACAATAACATAAATCAGGCAGTACCATAGGCCCCTTGCACTCTTATTTTTTATCCAACACCTGCTGGTTATAATTTATGCCAATTTAGACAGGTAAACTATCAGGTAAAACACTAGTGGATTATGGCTTAAAACTCACCCTCTTGTTCTAAAATATGTATTTATTTTTTATCGTTATTATTGCAGGTATTTAAATTAACAATATTATTAAATAAAAATGACATACTTTTGGATGAACTGGATATTGTCAAATTGTCCATGTTTCTATTGCAAGTTTTGGTCGAGGGTTCTACTAGGCCGACACAACTGCTTGACTGTTTACTGGTCCCTTATTTTTTTTTAGCAATTTCAATTATGTTTTGGATGGATTCTTTAAGGTAGCCTTCCGCTACTGATGATGATTTTCATCTTCCATGGCGCCTAAGTGTTGTCATGTTGGACCCCGCATTAGCTAGTAGGGTAACGGAGGATCTTCTTAAACAGTGGCCGTTGTCTAGTTCTTGATCCTTTAGGTTTAAATACGCAGCAATTTTTAGGGGTATTTTTAACATGTTATTTGTACCCACACACTGACTTGTACATTTGCCATTTTTATAAAAAAACAAAAAAGCGGCAGTGACTGGTGTTTTTTGGTCGCAAAGAATTTTTTTTACACAAATTAACAGGGTTTACTTAAAATCCTTCTTTCTTCTTGTTTTTTTTTTTAGTTTTTGTGTCTGGCAACACAACAAATTAATAATTTCCTTTATCGTAAACATTTTTAATCACATCTAAAAGCCCCAGTAATCTCCATAATCAAAGCTACTTTCATAAGTAAATACTCACTTGGGTTTTGGGGAAAAAACAAAACAAGTTAATTTGCCATATTTTAAAATGTTGTTTTTCTTATCCAGATGAAGGATCAAGCGAAGCATGAGTATTTAGTCCAGAAAGACGATACAGCTAAGTTTTTCAGTAAATGTAAAAAATAAGCCCGCAAAATGTTTTCGTCAATTCTTTTTATCTTTCCTAAATTCATCTATTTAAAAAAAAAACTTTGCATTGCTTGTCCAGCGTTGACGCTTCTTTTGCTTTCGTAATAATGTCCTGGGGCACATAATTCTCATCAGTTTTCTCCATTTTTTAACTCCAAAACCGCTTTTGGCACGATAAAATCTAACAATGTCAAAATTTATTTGAATAATTGCTAATAATATTTTAAGTTTCATTGCAATCAAAAACAACTTACTTGAATTTGAGCTTGAATGTTGAGACTAAAGGTGAATTTACACTGTGCAAGCAGCTTCAGCATAACACCAA
Source organism: Listronotus oregonensis (assembly GCA_019359885.1). Classification (NCBI taxonomy): domain Eukaryota; kingdom Metazoa; phylum Arthropoda; class Insecta; order Coleoptera; family Curculionidae; genus Listronotus; species Listronotus oregonensis. The sequence goes on along the minus strand of JAHBCN010020857.1, from coordinate 11,707 downwards.
ACGTCAACGCAAAACGTGAGGATATAAAAATGTATAAATCCTGCTTTAAAAGCGAACCATTCCTCAAAAATACCTGTTAGTTTTTTCAGTTCTGGGATAAAACCTGCTGCTCGTGTGTTATGAATTCTTAGTTGTTGGATAAAACATTGTTTGCTACTCGTGTGTTATGTTTTCTAAGTCACTTGAGAAATTATACTACTCGGCCTAAAGGCCTCGTTGTATAAATTTTTCTCTCGTGACTTATTTTTGATATAACACACTAGTATAATAAAAAAGTAATATTAGCCAAAAATAACCCTTTATACCTAAATAACATTTCCGCAAAATATTTTTTATACGAAATTTTATAACAGAGTTACAAGCAGTTAAAATTAAAATATAAAATTTTCTCGCGAAAACGATATCCACGTCACAACGCGCTCCACTCATATTCACAACGCCTGATCGACACAAGGCACTGGCCCTAAGTGCATGTATTATATCCCGGATGCGAGCAAAATAAATGAAAAATCAGGCGGAGCTGATCAAGATATTAAAACACTATATTATACCATATTTTTCAAATTTTCGTTTGACCTGAACAAATAATGTTTTGCATTAATTTAAAAAGTCAGTAACTATGCCTACAATAACAATAGTAATTACTACCCGGGGGGTTTCATTTCTGTCGGAGATGCGTTAGTAGACCAGGGAGCCACCAACTTCGAGTCAGAAATAAACTTTCCACCGGTTTGCCTTTTTTTAAACCACCTTATTTATTTCCTATTATTTTAAAAAATTTATCGATGAGGAATTTGAGTTTGGGAGTGACCCCAAATTCGAGAATTGAATTGAAATATCAATATTCAATGAAATTACAAAAAAAAAACTTTTAACCTGGTGAAAGTGAGATTTCCACCCGGTGGAAAGAGAGGTGAAATAATAATTTTCCACCTTTCAAAGATAGGTGAAATGTCATTATTACATGCATGGTTGTAAATAAAAATATATTACGTTGGTTCAAAAAGTCGATACTATTTACCCGGTGTTTTTTCTTTTAAATTCTTGGTTGGAACCATTATAAAGCAAAAAAAATGTAATATTCTTAAAATTTTATCGTTTTTAATAACATAAGAAATAAAATTTTGTCGCAAAATATTTCGATTGTATGAAAGTTTGTTGCTTGGCAATTTCGTGAATGACATTTAAAACAACGAGCCGTTAGGCAAGTGGTTTTGTAAAAAATATCATGAACGAAATTGCCATAAAAGCAACAAACTTGAATAAAACAAGAGAAATATTTTGCCTAGAAACTTTTTTCTCGAATGATATTTAACAAGACTATTTCACGAGAAAACGAGCAACATTTTAGAGTTAATTGTCAGACTTCTCAGACTGACAATAGTTTTTTCTTTAACCTAACAAAATTTTGTCGCTAACAAACCATCATATTGGTTTTGTGCAGGTAAGACTTTTGCTAGTATAAAAAGTCGTTGTTATATTTTGCCAGTGTAAAACACTCTAGTTAAATAGTCAGCGAAAATTTTCAATTTTCATAACAGCAAATATGCCTTTAAAGAAAGTGTTGTAAATGTCTTACAGCTGCAGAACACTTATTACCCACTTTTTTACGCCCTGTATTGATAAGAACTTTGGACAACGTTTCTTACAAACCTTTATTGGCTAAAAGTACTCTTCATTTATGTCGTTAATCCTAACCGTTTTCGAAAAAAACGTCACTTTATTATTTTTACTAAAAGTTTAACTTTTTATTAAAACTATTATGTTGGTGACAAAAGAGAATTCCTCTTTTTACCACGCCTTTATTAGCTTATGTATGTATCTATGTAATAGAATCTTTCAACTTAATTTTCACAAATTTCAAAAAGTCTGATTAATTTAAAAATTTGTATAGGGGTCAAGAGCCGATAACAACACAATTGTTTTTTAACTTCGTTTTAATTTCTTGACTAGGATCATCAGAATAAAAAAAATAATAAATAACATTATCTTAAAATGACAATACTTGCGCATTTTTTTTTTTGGCGCATTCGCCAATTTTGATGTTATTTTGAGACTAAAAAAAAAAGAAAATTAATTATGGTAAAAAAAAACTAAAAAAACGCGCTCCTATAGCAAACCGAACTAAAAAGTAGAAAATAATTCAATTATAGGAAAAAAGCAAACGTGGGGTGCATTTCACTACATTGTCATAATAACTCTAATTTTGTAAATAGCTACCAATTAAATAATTGTAACATTTAATATTAAGCACCCCACGCTTTTTTTACTATAATGGAATTATTTTTTTCTTTTTGGTTCGGTTTACTATAGAAGCGTGTTTTTTTGTTTTTTTTTTAACTATATAACTATATTTAACCCAAGAGAACTTAGGGGTATAACCAGGGCCGGATTTAACTTTTTGCCGCCCATAGGCTAAGATATTTTTGCCGCCCTAATATGTCAATATTTTTTAGATATTAGAACGAAAAATTTAGCATTAAAAGAATTTAAACTTCACTAGTAACCCTTAAAAAAAAATAAATAAACAAATTTAAAAAAAAGTAAATTATACAGAGAATTATATAATAATTCTTTAAAACAAACAAAATTCATAATATAAAAACAAAATATAAATTAAAATGGTAAAACAAATAAGTCTTTTTTTGAACTATGTAACCGACAAAACCCTCTAATAACATTTTTGTTCGAACATTTTTCCCTGCAAAATCATTAATTATATCATTAAAATTTACGTTTCCATTTTTTAAAAAATTAATCGTAAATTTGACGCCTATAATATTTGCCGCCCCAGGCTTCAGCCTACTCAGCCTCAGCTTAACGATTAAGATTAGCGACATAAATAAAAAGTACTTTATTTTAAGTTAGTTAAAGGTTTGTAAAAAAAGTTCAAGGTTCTTATCAATACAGGGCGTAAAAAAGAGGGTCATGAATGTTACAGCGAGTCCGTCCTTGCGGCTGTGAGTAATTCACAACACTTTCTTTCAGAGTCATTTGAAGAGTCTTACTTGGTAATTACATCTTATTTAAATAAAACTGATATACAGGGTGATTCATGGGGAAATCTCAATACTTCAGGTACGTAGTCAGGGTCCAAAAATAAACATAAAAGTCTCTACAAATATGGGTCCGCAAGGCCTTCGTTTCCGAAATACAGGGTGTTAAAGTTTTTATTTAATTTTTCTATTTTTTAATTAAAATTTATGATAATGTAAATATTGGAAAAAAAAATAGTACGGCTCTTACTTGTAGGGGTTGCTACCTACACGTCTTTTTACTATTTTGAACAATCACAACTTTTTGGTACGGCCCTGTATTACATTTTTGGGCAAATTAAATAATTGTTTTGTTATTTTTATGTCAAAAAGGTATACCTGTTAAAAGTTGATATGAGCAACCGTTTTCGAGATATTTGGATTTAAAAAAATTACGACACATCTGATTTCATTATAGCAAAATTTAAAAAAGAATGTATAATTAAACAATATGTATTTTAATTTTCAATAAAATTATTGTTCTTAAATTATGTTCAGCAAAACATAAGCTAGGTTTTATAATTTTATTTTAAAAATAGAAAAATTAAATAAAAACTTTAACACCCTGTATTTCCGAAACGAAGGCCTTATGGACCAATATTTGTATTGACTTTTTTGTTTATTTTTGGATCTTGACTATACGTACCTGAAGTATTGACATTTTCTCATGAATCGCCCTTATAGCTTGGTGGTTCAATAATTATGTCTAAAAAACTTGATTCCATTGGAATTCTCTAGGAGCCAACATCTCCAAAAAAAAGCCTTTACGAAAAAAAAATTATATACTCTTGTAGTTTCCTTTTCACGGTTTTTTTTAATCCGGGCAATTTTCCCCTTTGTTCCCACACACTGTATTTATACAGTATAAAATCTTCTTTTTATAAAATATTCGGCTATTTGGACCCAGTTAAGTGTGCGTTAGACAGAAAAGGAAATTATTTGCAAATTATAGTCATTTATCCGACGTCTACGAGTATCGATGCAAATTAAAAGCGTAAGCCTCTTCGGTCTACTCGTCTGTCGAGTCTGAAGCTACGGGGTTTACGTAAGGGGAAAGCGGAAACGCCTTTAGGATTGCGAAACCATAGGCGTACTATAAATATCTTGATTCTTAAAATATTAGATTTTTTTAGTAGTAATAAGCAATGAAAACATCGTTATGGGAGAAAATAGCAATAAAATATTTATTTCCGAAAAAACTCCCAATTTCACAACAATGCACAACAATAAACAATAACAACAAAAAAATAAGAGTCATCAAGTTTTTTTACACGTCATCGACCTCACTATGACACTCAGTGTCATAGGAGACGGCTCGTGACACAATTTTGACGTCACCAGAAGGCCTTTGTTCTATTCCAGCGGTTGCCTGGTGTTGTGAAGCGGACTTTCTGTGACGTCACAACCCAGCAGAAAATTTTAGCATCGATATGATTGCCCTGTTTAAAAATATTTATATAGTTCTTGCATATACCTATATCTCCAATGTAAAATATTAGAGTTATCAACCAACATTTTTTTTTTATTTTGGCATTTGAGGAAATAAAACCCATTGGCTTTTAAAAGTTTCCGAAATGCGTCTTTTTTGTATGAGAAATCCATGTCTTGGCGTATATGCCTTAAGAGTTTCTTTAACGTGAGAACCTTTTAAAAATGTGATTAATTTATTGTTAATAATCATTTTTAATAAAATTTAAATGGTGTTTTTTATTTTATTTTATTAGTATATTATTAGAACAAAAAATTATTAATTTTAATAAGTACATAATTATAGTGTAGTTAATTTACAAACTAACTTTGTAGAGATTTCACTCAACGACATCTTGTGACCAGTTTCGATCTATATCAGATCTCATCAGAAAAGCTAGTTGAAGGTGAATATTTATAAAAATCCTAGTATTAGTTAACAAGTCAGTAAAACCGTAGGTTGAGAGAAGTATGCTTCCCCTTGGGTCAGCAGATGGCGTAGATATCTGGTACTCGTTCATATGTTTAAGTACGTAATTATATTTAATACCTGTTTTAACCCTATATAAAACTTTTTTAATAGTACGTAGGGTTGCCATCTCTAAAATTTAACTAGAACAAAACGCGTGAAAACCCCGGTTTTAGAGCCCAGAGGCCGACATTTTTTTAAACATAGTCAATGTAACAAAAAAAATGTTAAAAATGTCATAAATCACTTTTTTTATTTATTCTCAGACCTTAAAATTAAATTTAAAAAAAAAAAATTTAAACAAAACCTTATTAGAATATTAAACCTAACAAAAATCAATTAAATTTTTAAACCCGGACTACAAATGAAGCTCCGGCCGGACGCTCCCCGGATGCCCTCTAAACTAGGACAAATCCGGGGAAACCCGCACGGATGGCAACCCTAAAAGTACGTCCTATAATGCCAAAATTAAAGTCGTCAATTTAATCAACAATATTCGGCCGAGGTTTTCTAATCTGCGACACTGGTCATAACAAGTTCTCGGGGGCGTGTCAACATTCATCATATGATTATACTTTTCGCTCTTCCTGAGTGTCAGTTGAAAAGAGATGCAAGAGCAATATTCGTAAGAAGGAGAAGTTCTTTTGACCTGTTGCAATATTCTTAGTTTAAATAATATTATCATTTAACCGATGCCAAAATTAGATAGATATAATTAATATATTAATTAAATAATAATATATAAACTTAAATTTATTTTAAATAATATTATTTTAAATCCTAAACAAGTTTTAGTAAAATTAGAAGTTACAGCAGCTACAGGTAATAATTTATATTAAACCGATGAAACTTAGTAAATTAATTTGACAACCTTGATTATATTTTGTCTGCATTCCTAAAATATTTTTCGTAGCTTTACACCCGGCAGACAAGCTATAAAAGACCGGGTTTGTGTATTCAATTTCGCCTGCTTAATCTTAATTTGGGTCATAAACGGTTGTATTTGTATGTATATATTCTAGACTACCCTTCTTAGAAAACCCCGAACTCATGTTTAATAGAATTAAAGTGGTTGTATCACGAAAGGCACTCCCTTGGGTTTTTTCTTTGGAACTTTATGCCGATTATTACTTACATAATTCTGCATCGATGAAGACAAAGATGCGGTTTTCGCGACACCGTGCTACTTTTTTGTCAAACGAAAGATGCCGCGAACAGATTTGTCCTAGCCTCCTTAGTTTCTTCGCTACAGGGTGATTTTAAAAAAAGTTGTATTTTCGGTTACCCGTCGTATCTCAGGTTTCTGATAACTTATCGAAATATAAAAACGGGCCCTTATAGAACTTTTTACGCAGAATACAGTGGCGTATTAAAAATTTTTCGGATTTACTTTCTTTAAGATATTAAAAGTTGCAATTTTTAAAGGGGAATACCCCGTTTTTTTCCTCATATTATTTGCCACACTGAGAGCTTTCTAAAAATAAAAAATATAAGTCGAAACTTATTTTTATAAAAGCATGAAAACATCCCAATTATTTACTTTTTAACATAGGGGGCCCAGGTTTAAATTAATGAAAGTCAAATTAATAAACGTCAAATGCCTTCTCCACCCAAAAATAATCTAGTAATATAAACATTTATTAACAAGACAACCTAATGGATAAAAATAACAATTTTACTCTAAAAATTGTTCTTAGCCTTAAAAGACAAACTTAACTACTAATTTTATAAATACTGTTCGAATTAGTGACCATGATGTCTTATGCATTGTTGGCATAGCGTCTGTAGTCTTCTTAAAGCATTTTCAAATATGAAAGAGCGGGCTCGCAACTCAATTAAGGCATTTTCCGTGGCCTCTCTTAATTCCTCAATTGTTTCATACCTCCTCGAGTATATTTTACCTTCTAAATATTCCCACAAAAAATAATCTAAAACTGAGAGGTCCGGAGACCGTGGTGACCATCGAATAGGTCCGTGCGTGGCTATAAATCGATTAGGAAAGTGCTGTTCCAACCAGTGTTTTATCACGTGAGAGTTTTGAGCCGGAGCTCCATCTTGTTGGAAATAGATGTCATTTACTTGAACCGAGGGAATATCTTCCATAATAGTCATTGCTTTTTCTTGAAGGATTTGTATGATCTATCAGAATTTTAAATTTCCTTGGTAAATACAATATTCAATTCTTTTTCCAAAAATGAAACAAAAAACATTGAATCCAAACCTTTCCCCGGCGTTCCCTGGGAAAAATAACGTGTTCATTTTGGCTCCAAAACCTTGAGTTATTCCTATTGAGGATACCCGCACTGGTAAAATGGGCTTCGGCCGACCAAATGATCTTCCTTTCAAAATTATTCTGCCTTTCACACATATTGAGAAACCAGTAACAAAACTCAACTTCCCCTCAGGATCGCCAGGATGAAGATTGTGCACAAGTTTATACTTGTAAGGTTTGAATTTATGTCGTTTCAATATTTTTCAACTTTTTTTTTTGGATAATTCCGATATTTTCTTCTATTTGCCTGCAAGATGTCCCTGGGGTATTTTTTAACTGATGCCAAAACATTTATTTCAGCTACTTCATTATCTTTACTATAATTTTTCGGCCTAGGTTTATTAAATGACCCATATTGAATTAGATTATTTTTTTAATTTTAAGAAATATGTGCCTATCAGGCTGTCTTTCTTTCAGGAAAGTCAAATTTGAAAAAAATATTATTCGTTCTTCTAACGTACCTATTTAGATAAAGCCCGCCGCCTCATCGACGTCTTCGTGGGATAATATGAAACATCTATTCATATCATACTTTTCAAAATGTTGAAAATTTTGGTTTTTGCCATATTCTTTAGATAAAGATAAAATTTTTTTCTAGGAACTAGCATTAAAAAATTCAATAGCAATCATTTGACGTTGATTAATTTGACTGTCAATAATTTAAACCAAAGCCGCCTATGTTAAAAAGTAAAAAATGCATGTTTTTCGTTTATAAAAATAAGGTTTTGGGCTATATTATATTTTTTAGAAAGCTCCAGTGGGGGAAATAATATGACGAAAAAATATACCTGGTGCTCCATTTAAAAAAGTGCAACTTTGGCTAATATCTCAAAAAAAGAAATCCGAGACAAATTTCAAGTACGCCACTGTATTCTGCGTAAAAAGTTCTATAAGGGCCCGTTTTTATCTTTTTGATAAGTTATCAGATACCTGAGATACGAGGGGTAACCGAAAATAAAACTTTTTTAAAATCACCCTGTACGAGAAACTAAGGGGGCTAGGACAAATCCGTTTGCGGCATCTTTCGTTTGACAAAGAAGTAGCACGGTGTCGCGATAACCGCATCTTTGTAACTTCACTCATAAGCGAGAAACCCCGTCAAACACACGAAAATAGGACACCCTGTACATTGTACTATACGGATAACAAAAATTTGACTTACATATATAATTTTAACTCTCAAACTTTCCTTACGATGTTTATAAAAAACTAAACTAATATTAAACAATAACTAAGGAATTTTTTTAAAAATTACTCTCATTGATTGTTACAATACAGTTTTTGAAACATTAGTTAATAAAAAATGACAAATTGATCTTATTGAACTCGTAGAATAAATACACTAAAACAATCTGGCAACAACGCATGTAATTAATCCGCGAATAAAGTATACAGCGCGCATGTGTCAGAATTTACTGACTGTTTTTTAAAAACATAGTTGCCAGATTTTACAAACGACCAGTTAGTCGTAAGGGATTGGCTAAAAATAGTACAGTCAGAGCAAAAATTTTTGGGCTTATAAATAGCGACGCAGTGGGACGGACTCATAAAACGTGCAGGAAAAATTTAATTTAATAAAAATTGTTCAAAATCATTAAAGAAATACAGATAATCTTTTTCAGAGTTTTTGAATACATTTTTAGACCTCTGGAAACCTATGCAAAAATTCTGAATGGCATTAAACACTTTTTGTGCAAAAAATATTGTTTTGTAAAAGCGACCATTTTTGATAAAACGGGTAGTTATTAATAAATAATTGACCAATCTTTTACCAAAAAATGAGTCAGCATTGGAAAAAAAATGATTAAAAAGTCTTTGGAATCTTTATCTTAATAAATGCTAATAAAATACTTTGTCTGCCGAAATCTAAAAAAAGTTTTACAATTTTTTGCATAAGTCTGAAAATTTTTCCATTCGGCCATTTTTTCAGAGATCCGAAAATGTGTTCAAAAATTCTAAAAAAGATTATCCGTATTCCTTGAGTGATTCTAAGCAACTTTTATTGATTATATTTTGCCTGTACGTTTTATGAGTAACAGTCCCTTTTGCGTAAAAAAATTTTGGAAAATTATGGTCGTTTGTGGGAATAACAAAAATAATGATCCTCATTTTCAGGCAGTTTTTTAGGGCTTATCAAGAAAAAGATTGTAAGCAAACCAATGTATCTAACCTTGATCATTTTTGCGCCGAAAATTCCTTTTTTTTTATAAAAATCAAGATTTGGAGACAAAAATTCCGGAAAATAAAATCCCAAATCAAAATTTCAAAAAGAGAAATCGATAAGCAAATTTAAGACAAACATATAAAAAAAATGGGCTTAAAAGGTGGAACTTTATGAGCTCTAGAGTTATTTGGTTGGCACAGTGACGCTTCGTCCCACTCTGCGACGGCAGACCGACTGAACTTTTTGTTTGTTAAATTAAAAAAAGAACATTTCTTTTATTGTATTTTTGAAAAAAGAGTAACCGCTGTTTCGTTGAATTAACTACTATATTTTTAAACCGAGTTCGGCCTGACCCCGCAGTGTGTATATTTACGATATGTTTCAGTGTGTTTCCCGCTATCATAAATTCGTTATCATTTCACATAAAGATATGATATTTGCTATGTTAATTCACATAAGTGTTCTTTATCTGTGCAAAAAATTTTGTCAAGTGGTTTCTGAGATATTCAATTTTGAAAAATTGACATTCTCTGTACGCCTTTGTTTTTGTTTTTTTTTAGTTTAATTTTATGATTTAGATTTTAAATTTGATATAAAATTAAATACTGATAAAAATAGGATTTAGGCATAGATTAAAAGCTTATTTTTTTTAGAGAAACTTAGGGCTACTTTTAATTTAAAAGTAGGTAATTTTAGTTATAGCCACAGAATTTGCTCTATAGGTAGTGGAAATTGTAGTAGTTAAAAATAAAGAAATTTATTTATAAAAATAGAGATCCAGTTTTTTCTTTTTCTTTAATAAATAATATTTTAGTTGATATTGTATAAGCATGGCTTGCAACGCAAAATTAAAGTTGAGATTTTAAAAGTACGATTTAGGATTACATAGGTATATTAAAAGTATTAAGTATTATATATTTTTGAAATTGACATAACTTAATGATTTAAAAACATACACGGTTGACTTATCAAAATTATAAAATTGGGTAGAAACTTAAAATTTGGTATGGATGTTTTAGAACCGAAATAAAAGAAAAATTTTAAACACTGCTTATTTTTTTCGAAACGTCCTAAAACAGCGGCGTAACATCATATATTTCAGGCATGGTTTTATTTACTAAATAAAGAAAATTGCTTCGTTTTACCTATCAGACTCCAAACCATGCGCGATTTAAGGGATTTTTAAAAAGAGGAATTGTCGTAATTTGTATTTAATCTTCGTTTGGTTCTACCTCGACAAGGTACACTGGAAAAAAAGTAGGATATCTCCCCCTTCATGTTTTCCATTATTTGAACTCAGAAATAAAAGGGTAATTTATAAAAAATGAAACTTCAAAAAAAAAAATTAAAATAATAAAATAATATTTTTCGTATATAAAATAAATTATACAATGTAAAAAGAAATGAAAACTAATAAGAAGCCTACAATTTCTAACCACAAAACAAAATGGTCACAATTCGATTAAAAGTTTTGCAGAAACACGTGGGGAAACATACATATATACGTACATCTATAAAATTTTGAATATTTGTTTAAAAGCCCATATGTAAATATAATGCAGTTTGAGTAATATTACATATTAACATTTTGCCCCGGGGGTTTGCCTGCGTGAACTACACAATTTTGGTATTTTGGTTTTTCCCTTCTGGCGGGGTATTGCTCCTCCCCTCCACCCTACCCCGCATTACATCACATCACGTTTTCTGCGTTGCTGCCGTCCCCCCCATTGTATCCATTTACGGGAAAGTTTTCCAATATCCTTTTTTTTGCTGACGTCTCCTATTTTTTCCCTCCCATATTAACAACTTCAAAAAAACCCATGTTTTTTTTAAAATTTCATCCTCATTTTAACCCCCCCCAAAGGGTTGTTTTTTTAAAAAAATTTTTAAAAAAAAATTTTTTTAAATCCTAATCAATAGCCTACATACCAATTTTTATACTTCTAAGTCCAGTTCATTCTACCCATTTAGGGGGGGTTTCCCAAAATCCTTTCTTAGCTGAGTCTTTATTTTTCTAGGTTTTGATGACTAATTACCAACTTCCAAATCTACAACTTTAAAAAAAATTTTTTTTAAACAAATCATCCCCCCCTTTCCCCCAAGGGATTTTTAAATTTAAAAAGCTAAAAAAAGATAATTTTTTTAACGTAATCAATATCCTACATACAAATTTTTATACTTTTAAGTTCAGAAATGACAAAGTTCTATCTAAACTTTCACCCTTTATTCTACTCCTTTAGAGGGAAAGTTTTCTAATATACTTTTTTTTGCTGAGCTCTCCTTTTTTTTTTCCCCCTAAC
>JAHBCN010020856.1:0-14674 GCA_019359885.1 Listronotus oregonensis | reverse complement strand
TCGTAAAGGTTTTTTGGAGATATAGAGCTTTGTCGGACCATTGAGTCACAACATTATTTTTGAGACATGTTACTGAATCTACTAGTTATCGTTTTTAGATAATTTTATTAAAAAACAAAGTGATCGATTTAATTATTATTTTTTAAAAAATGTTATCATAAAATAATCGTTTTTTGGCAGTTCTCACACATTTTTGTCATGTTTTTTGAAATACCTCTGTATATTAAAAAAAAATTGAATATTAAAATTTAAAAAAAAATGACAAAAGTGCAAGATTTTTGAGGCGCATATAAGTCAATGTCGACGAAGGTTTATATATCATTTTTGATTTTGACAAAAATGACGTCATCTTTATTTTTTTGGCATTGTTTTGACTTTTCCGTAAAAAACCGGGGAAGAAAAATTTAAAACCCCATTTAAAAAAAAAGTATTCCTATATAAAATGACTAATTTTTTTTTTATTAAACCATCATTTTAAATTTTTATATCTTTTTTAAAAGGAGAACTAATGATGCCACTTCTTAATGGGAAAAAAAATAATTTTTTCCCGGGGATTTTGGAAATTTTTGATCCAGTAAGGGATCCTAGATACCAATTTAAAAAAAAAAACATTAGGGATAGGTAAGTAATTTTCAGTTTTTTCTTTTGTATTCTTTTTTTTCTGTGTCGTAAAGGTTTTTTGGAGATATCGAGCTTTTTCGGACCATTGACACAATCTTATTTTTTTGAAACATTTTACTGAATCTACTAGTTATGTTTTTAGAGATTTTTTAAAAAACGAAGTGATTGATTTAATTTTTTTTTTATTAAAAAAACCTGTTACTCATAAAATAATCCCTTTTTTTAGGCAGTTCTCGATACATTTTTTGTTATGTCTGTATGAAATACCTTTGTATATTGAAAAAAAAAATTAAATATTAAATTTAAAAAAAAAGTGACAAAAGTGCAAGAGTCTTGCAGGTCGGTCTTGGTCTTGCGTAGTCTTGCACCCCTCGGTCTTGGTCTTTCTTGCACCCCCCGGTCTTGGTCTTGAAGGGAGAAGGGGGTTCTTGGTCTCGGTCTTTTTGGGGGAAAAAAACCAAAGCAAGAAACCCCGGCCCCCTCCCCCAAAAAAAACACATGCCTAAATTTAATAGCATTTTTACTTTTTTATATTTAGGCCCACAAAAACCATATTCAATCGTAAAATTGCTGTTACGAATTTTTTCTTGCAACCTTAAAGGTTTTGAGGTTAAGGACGCGTTTTAAAATATTTAATTATTAATATTTAACTATTTAATTATTAAGGCTAAGTCAAATTTTAAAATTTCCTAGGAATTTTTTTTTTAATTTTTTTTATTGCTTACCCTGTATATTTAAAAGTCATCTAAATAGTCTTAAATGTTATTATAAACAAATAAGTCCTATAAAATTTTTCGCCACCTATACTTTAATTCATGAAAGTACTCTCTCATTAAATAGAAAAATTTTTCATTTTGAAATTTATGTTTTTTACTTTAATTTTATCAATTATAAGACAAAGCATTTGTTTTTCGGAAAATTTTTTATCAGCATCTATTATATTTAGTGATTTTATTGCAAAAAAGAGCAGTTCGATATATTTGTAAAGTTAATTCCAAAGACTCATGTAAAACATTACCTATATCAAAAAGAATTACAACACTTCTGCCTATATTTTAGAAAGGGTTTTTTTTAATATACAAAAAATATTGGTTTAATAATACTAAGATTTCTTTACACAATATAAAACAAATTTTAAACTTTTTCTTCCAAATCCATGTTCTACATTAAAAAAATCTTAATTTTATGACTCAAAAAAAATGTTTAATTATTAACCTACTGCTATTAAAAATATAGGTTCTTTTTATATGTTCAAATTGTCCGTTAAAAATTTATTTTTGGAAAAGGCTTATTATGTATTGTCAAATACTTCAAGATAATTTAAAATAGGTTTATTGCATAGAACCATTACACAGTTTATAACAACGAATCGTTATTTAATCCCACCTTTTTTAAAACCATAGAATTAACCAAAGGGGGAAAATTTCCCTCATATTCTGGCATGTAAAAAACCAATTGATATGAGGAGTTTTTTTTTTTATAATAACCAATCCGGTCTATTTTGTTTTTTTGTTACGACAGTTTTACCACAACAGAGAGATGATCAAATGATGATGCAACTGATTGAATCAGAAAGTGAAACCAGTCGGGGGTGGTCTATGGTTTTTTTTTTAATTTTTGATAGTTCAGGTCAGATGGTCTATTTTTTGTTTGGAAGTTGGAAGCGTTTTTATTTTTCTGTGATTTCAAGAAATTTTTTTTAAAGGTTTTTTTTGGCAATTAATTTGAAAAAAGGGGACGTTTTTGGTTTCATTGTTAAAAACCAGGTTGTGGGGTTTTTTTTCTGGGTTACAAGAAAGCCAATCCAGCTTTATGATAATAATATTCTTCAGCATTTATGGGGCTATTATTTATGTTGGGAATATAATCATACATTTAAATTAAACAAGAATAGAGATGCAAGAAAATAGATATGTCATTTTTTAAAAATTTTTTTTTTTTCCGAAAACTAGATCCTGAATCAGTATTCGTCAAAACAGATGGTTGTTATTGTAGTAATTTCTATCCAGTGGTTCTGAAATTTATTTTTTTTTTTTATTTGGGAAAGTCCAAGGCTGATGCCTAAGTACTAACGTACCATGGTGTGGTGTGGTAGGGGGAGTTTGTTCAAGGAACAATTTTTGGAGATTGGGAGGAAAAGGCAAAACTTCTGCAGGCAGCAGGTTCCATAGTCTTGACACTCGGGGGAAAGAAGGAACAAAAAACGGAAAGTTCGGGGCCTCTCTAACGAACTGAAAAAAAATGCAAAAAGTTGCACTACGTGTTGCTCTGTTGGGGTGCCAGAGAAGGAATTTTTTTGGCTAATTTCACTGAGCAGAAGCCGTAAAAATACCTATAGAAGAGCGACATATCCCCTACAGCTCGACGGTGGGAAAAAGAAGCCTTTCTGTAAGCGTTGGGGGCATTAATAAGACGAACCACTCTTTGAATGAAGTCCAAAAACCAATGTTGTAGGGGACGCCATTCCCCCACATGAGAACAATATTCCAAAAAGGGTCTGATTAAAAATACAGAGGTACCGATTGGAAGAAGAGAAATATTTTCTGGATAAGTTTGAGGTCTTGTGACAGAGATAACCCCCGACCGTTTTTTTTCCCCAAACAGTTGTGGTGGCTTAAGAAATTGAAATAGAGTGGAGGGACATCGTCACAAAACTATGAATGGGATTGATTGTGAAAAGAAGATCGTTAAGTGTAGAAGAAACAGGGTGTGCCAGCACTGAGCCCTGGTGCACTCCACCATTAATTTGGAAGAAGCTGGGGAATGACCATCTATACTAAGGATATACGTCGTTTGGGGAAAGGAAATGGAAACCAAGGCAGAGCTTAGGTGGAAGACCGTAAGAAGAAAGTTTGTTAAGAAGCCCATCTGCCAGACCTGATCGAAAGCTTTGGATATGTCAAGAGAAAGATCTGGGATTCACCAAGAAACCAAGGGCTTTTTCAGTTGTGGAAAAAAAAAGAAGATAGGGGTCTACTGTGAGGGGAACCATAATGTCTATCATGTAAGATCTATGTTTTATAATTATTATGGTATTCATTTTATTTTACTGAGGTAAAAAATTTTTTGGAAAAATTCGGGTACTTTGAAACTCTGTGGTAAAACCCTTTTTGGTGTACGTCGTCCTAAGAATTATATTTTAGATTTTTGTTTTTGATTTAGCTATTTACTGGTGGTACTTCTATATTGATATTAGGCTATTTTTTTTTAAACTTAATCGTACTGAATGTTCATTCTCGGCTTGTTCTTTTTGCTCGTTATGAGTAAAAAAAATTTTTTTTTTTGGTCACTTAATATATATTTTGTTAAATAACTTATACGCATCAAATTTTTTAAATGACTTTTTTTTTAAAATTTTCCTACAAAAAAATAAATCAATTATGTATGTTCGCCCTATATTCTTCCACATCAACATTTAATTCTTTTTAGGTAGCCCAGCCTTAAATGGTTTTATTTGAGCGGTAAACCCATTTTTTAAAAAAAATTTTCAAATACATCATTTTTTGAAATTTTTTTTTTCCATTTAAACCTACCTGTACCAGCATCAAATTATGTGTAAATAACTGATCATTCTCAATTACGTGTCCTGGGTTTTTTTTTCCAAATTTTACCCTTTTTATGCAATCTTTTAATTCTAATTTGTTTAAAATTTAAATTTCCCCGTTCCGCCCTGTCGAGCCCAGCTTGGATTTATTCACAACATTTTTGAAAAGGGGGGTGCGCAAAAATGGGGGAAAAATGAAAAAGTCAAATTGGCTTCATCCAAATTAACAGAGTTAAATAACTGATTCTTATACGGTATAAACTGTGACCATTATATTTTTTTCTCATAAAATCATATAATTTATTACTATTTTTTCCTAACATCATAGTTTTATTTTACTCTATATTGTCGAAAAGATGTTTAATCTTATATGACAAAGAAGCAATACTTTCACAAATATCCCACATTATATCCGACATAACGTATCCCATGGCTCCGACCCCATAGGGCATCATGAGGAAGGCCATCCGTTTAGAAGACCACTCCTCGTGTCCGCTTGGTCAGTGATCTTCGGCCCAATTCATTTGCCTCAGTAAACGAAAGAACCCAAGGACTAGATTTCTGCATTTTCATCGCCAGTTGTTCGGGTGAATGTTGACATGCGGGAATACACTTCAGCTAAATACATTTTCCTTCATGCCCCCCAAAACGCCGACAATCAGCACAACCTATCGCACATTCTTCTCCGGATAGAGCCTCCAAAGTTTGCCAAGAAGATCCTTATATTTGGCTCGCTTCTCCGGTTCCTTTATATCGATGTTAGTTTCCGCTGGGGCGGAGAACTTAATCACATACATAGAGTTATCCTTTTATCAAGGAGAACAATATCAGGCTTATTGGCGCGAATTTGATGCTTAGTTGAAAATCTATAATTCCAAAATATGCGACAGTTGTCATTTTCCACTACTGCCTCGATATCGTCGGGAGCAAATGGCAGCATTGAGGTTTCATCGATGCCGTAATGATGTTTAAGGTGATAATAGCGTATCGTTATGTCGGTGAATGTAACCACTAACAGCATGCACTGGACAAACTGACAATAAGTGCATAATTGTTTCGCTGCCCAGGCTCAAAGCAGTATCAGGAAGTTAGAAACTACTTCGGTTACCAGTAGGAAACCCTCGATCTCAGACTTGAGCTCAGCAGATTTTAAAAACCCAAACGTAAAGTTTTGAGATGATTGAGTCTTTTTATGTTTCGGTAAAATACCCTGTTGGACTTATTAATGTGATCATCTAAGAGCATGTGGATGTTCTGCTCTTTAACTGCAGTTCTTATGGCTCTAGACTCAAGTCTTATAAGTGATTGGTCGTCGTTTGGATCCATTGCAAATCTAAGACCGAATTTCTCCGCTTAGCTCAGCTGCCTTATACAAAAATGCTCCAACATTAGCTATTTCGTTGCTCTTACTAGTCGCTTTAGCTATTTATGTATTATATAACTATTATTATTATTAATATTATAAATAGTCACCCAGTATTATGCATTGCATGACTATGCCAACACAAGCTTTTAGGTTAAAAATTACACTACACGCTCAACCTATTTTGTACAGTCAAACAAATTAAACGCACTTTATGTATATTTCATTATAATTAACGGCTGTTATATAAAAATAAAAAATAAGCTTTTACCGTGCTTGTTATTATTTGATTTTGCATGTTTTTCTCACGCAAAGAGATTTATGTTACACACATGTAATGCAAATTTGTAATTTATTATTTGCGGCCTTATCAAAGTGATGGTTTGTTTTATCAACAGCTTTTAATGAGTAAGTTTCGTTTTTTTCTTATCTTAGAAAAATTATATGTTTAATAAACCCAGCTATACGTTTTTTACATTTAATAAGCTTTTATATGCAACTGTAGTCGTAAGGTACTGTACCAGGCCAAGTTTCTGAGATACGACGATCACTAAAATATAATTATTTAAGCAAAATTTGAAATAGGCAAGTTAAAACTGTTTAGTTTAAACGTCTTTCACAAAAAAAATATATATTTAAAAAAATAAAGGTTCGGACTTGTGGGTCGGACATACATGTATTCCCATGTTTTTCGACGCTGAATCCGGTTCCGTGCTCAGGGCCTGAAAGATGGATTCCGGAATAAGACGAGGTCGAAGGTGCGTTCTCAAGCCAAATAAAATTTTCATAATGACCCCTTAGGGGTCGGAAAATCGTGTTTTTGGACGACAATAGCAACAGTGGTATTTTTATGTACTTTTAAATTATGGAACTCAGACTTTGCTTGAAAAGCTTATGGTCAACTAGAATTCCCCATTTAGGACCGGAAAAATGACCCTAGGGCTGACTTACTAACTTACTTTTTTTACAGGCTGAATATCTTCCAAAGATATTGAGCCTCTGATAATTTCAAATTTGTCAGGATTACAAAATCCATAGCAAAAATTTCAAATAAAAATTAATTTAATATTTTAAAACTTATATGAATAATTCTTGTATTGAGTCGGCTTTTACTTGGTGTAAGTCCATTATATAGAGGGTGATAACTTAGAAAAGAAATAATACTTCAAACTTCCACAATTTTTTATTTTTAAGTTTTATTTATACAAAGAAAACTCGACATGTTTCGCAACACTGTTGCTTCATCAAAGGAGTTTAAGAGACTGGTATTACTATAAACTAAAACTTACAACCAATATGTACACAAATAAGCAGGTAGATATTTACAATAGGAAAAACCTAATTATTATATTTACCTATTAATAAAACAGATTCAATAACGGAGAAGAATTTAAGTCTAATTGATTGTTTAAAAGAATATTGGAATTTTGAGCTTGTTTATTTCCATGGATTCTAGCAAATTTAATTTTACACTTTTGTTTTCAATATATAGAATGTCATAGTTAAAATTAAATGAATGTTGTTCTTCTATTAAATGGTTGAGTAATTAGAATCATTTTTCTTTTTAACAAAACTAGAATAATGTTCATTAACACGTTTATCGAAATTCTCCCGTTTGTCCTATGCAAATTTTTGGACCCTATTCATTTTAATTTATAGACACCCGATTTCTTTCCTTTATTGGTTTTAGTTTTATTGTTTTTAATATACTTCCCTAAATTATTAACGGATTTAAAGGCAACATTAATATTTAAGTGTTTTAATGGATTCTATTATTTCTAAAAATCCTCTTTTTAATAAATTTATTTATTGGTATAGATATGTTGATGATGTTTTGGCATGTTTTACGGGCACTGAGAGACAACTAGATAGTTTTCTTGATTTTATAAATAGCATACATGAAAACATAAAATTTACAAATAGAAAAAGAGCAGAATAATTCGATAAACTTTCTTGACCTGAGTACCAATAAAATCAACAATAAACATGACTTTTCTTTTTCCATAAACCTACTCATACTGATATTACCATTCACAATACTTCATGTCATCCAATACAACAAAAATTAGCTTCTTTTTCAGTATGATTCATCGATTAATAACATTACCCTTAAATGTTAACTTTCAAAAGAATTAAATATAATTAAACAAATTGCCGTAAATAATGGATACACTTCAAAAATAATTGAAAAAATGTTAAACAAAAATTATATAAAAAGCAATAAATCTAGTTTATCCCACCGTAAATGAACAAAAAATAATTACAAAGTGATTACATACTTAGGTCATATTATAGTAAAATAGGTACTTTTTAAAACACTTAAATATTAATGTTGCCTTTAAATCCGTTAATAATTTGGAAGTATATTAAAAACAATAAAACTAAAACCAATAAAGGAAAGAAATCGGGTGTTTATAAATTAAAATGTAATGACTGTCCAAAAATTTACATAGGACAAACGGGTAGGAATTTCGATAAACGTGTTAATGAACATTATTCTAGTTTTGTTAAAAAAAAAAAGATTCTAATTACTCCAACCATTTAATAGAAGAACAACATTCATTTAATTTTAACTATGACATTCTAACATATTGAAAACAAAAGTGTGAAATTAATTTTGTAGAATCCATGGAAATAAACAAGCTCAAAAATTCCAAAATTCTTTTTTAAAAAATCAATTAGACTTAAATTCTTCTCCGTTATTGAATCTGTTTTATTAATAGGTAAATATAATAATTAGGTTTTTCTATTGTAAATATCTACCTGCTTATTTGTGTACATGTTGGTGTAAGTTTTAGTTTATAGTAATACCAGTCTCTTAAACTCCTTTGATGAAGCAAAGTGTTGGAAACATGTCGAGTTTTCTTTTGTATAAAAAACTTAAAAAAAAAAAAAATTGGGAAGTTTGAAAAGTATTATTTTTTTCTAAGCATCACTCCTCTATGAATAATTCTACTGTCTATACTCCTTAAATAAAAATAAAGATATATCAAGTTAAATTTGTTCCTGCACTTGAATTTTTTGACCCCACTTTAATGACATAAGATAAAAAAATACATAAAACTAGCTTAAATAGAAATAGTAAGGTGATATGTGTTTTTTGAACCTTTAAAAAAGATTCAGTTGGAATAAATTTATTAAATCCAAAAAAAAATTAGGCCCATTTTTCTTTTACTTTTCGATTGTTAAACATGAATCAGAAGCTGTTTTTTTCGCTCCCTCTTATAGTATTTAAAAAAAATATAATTGTTGTTGAATTCCATTATCAATATTCCTTTAAATTCTGCATTTAGAAAACATATTTAAAAAAACCATATATGTTTTATTAAAAAAAAAAAACCTTAAAAAGTAAGGAAAAACCTTAATTCAAAAAAAGTAGGTAAAACGTTTACGTCCGAATTCAACTCGAAATTTAAAATGTTACCGTTCCCGGGTTACCAGGTTGTAATAGTTTTCTTTTAATTTTTATAAGGTATGCGAAATTTGTTTGTTTGACCCAAGTTTGATCAAAAATATTCCCGATATGGAAATCCTAAATATGGAACACGAAAGACCGAAATAGTTATTGGATTCTGCGTGATGATCTTAATTTCGTGTTCCTTTATATGTTTATTTTGATAAGCAATGCGTATGAATATCGTATTTAATATTGAGATTAAGATCGGTTGTGAATTGACAAGCGGTGTAACTTGGATTTTTCGTTCTGCTTTTACATCTTTTTTAATTTATGTGAGACAAAATTTTTTTTTCATGTAGCAAAATAAAATCAGAAAGGTAAAATTAAACTAAAAATGTTATTTTTTTTGAAAAACGTTAAAAAATAAAAAAACTCAAATTTGTGTTCCAATTCAAAATAGGAGGGTGCAAAATTAAGCAAAAAATTATATTTTCATTAATCCGAATAATACCAAAATAAATAGGCTTGTTGATAATTTAAAGGGTTGATGAAAATGTGAAAAATAATTTTGCTTGTGAAACATATTTTCATGTTTCACAAATTTTATAATTTATTTTCTAAAATGCATACGCCACTGGAATTGATTCCCTGACAACAAAACCCGGGGCACTCTAAATGCGAGCGATGCGTCATTGACAGAAATTTTGGACTTGAAGTTGAAACCGATTTGTATCAAATTCAAAATATAAGGTCGATTTCGTTTGGAATCGGATCCCTAAAAGGAATCAACGGATTCATTCCAAACCACCAACTCGAATTTACTTAAAGCTAAAACCAGTTTAACAATTTATTTCTTCAGATAAGGCAACAAGTAGAAAATTAAAAAAATCGACCCATTATGATTTTACCACACCACCGGTAAAATTAAGTATGTATTCTATCTAAGCTTAAAAAAAATATTAAATTTTTTGTAAAAAGAATATAAAAACGTTATTTACTTTTTTGGTTTTTCAAACACAAATTTGGCTTAAGGTATTGCCTAAGTAATTGTTTTAAATTTTTTTTTGGATATATATTTGGAAATCTTTTGAACATATATTTAAAGTTCTCCGGGAAAAAAAAACGGGGTTGGTTTTACACTGTAGAAAATAAAAAAAAAAAAAGAGAATATTTTTATTTTCTTGTTTTAAATTCTGATATATAACTTTGAAAAGATCATCTGACTAGGTATTTATACACTAAATATATTTTGTGTTTTTTTAGATGTTACTTGTTATCTCGTGGACAAAAATATCGCATAATCTTAAAATATGCCATAAGACGCAATGCTAATTGTCCGTACCAAAAATAATTATATTACCGCTTAGAAATCATCAAATGGGGTAAATAAAATGTAAAGGTTAAAAAAGGACGAACCACAGTCCTGTATCATTGAAATTTGTGTTATGATAAACCCCACAGAGTGTTAAACATTTTAAATTAATAACGGCCATTTGCAATCCTTTAACTTTTTCACTCGTGGGGTATATATCACAACAAATGTTTAATGATACACAAATGTGATATTGTTCTTTTAACACTTTGATTTTATTTATTTATTTATTTATTTAATTAATCAACCTCTTAGGTTATTAGCGCACAACATTAAATTTCCAAACATTATTAGACATTCTATACTTTAAGTCCAAAATTTCTGTCAATACTTCGCTCGCTTTTAGAGTGCCCGGGTTTTGTGGGGTCAGGGGAATCAATTCCAGTGGCTATCATTTTAGAAAATAAATGATAAAATTTCGTCAAAACATGAAAATATTTTTTACAAGCAAAAGCTTTTTCACATTTTTATTAACCCTTAAATTAGTAACAAGCCTATATTATTTTTATTATTCGGATTAATGAAAAATGTTTTTTTTTTTTCCACCTCCATTTTGAGGTCCAAACACAAATTAAGTTTTTAGGATTTTTCAATTTTTCCAAAAAAATACATTTTTTCTTTAATTTTACCTTTCTGATTTTATTTTGCCAAAAAAAAATAAAATTTTAGTCTTAACATAAATTAAAACAGATGTAAAAGCAGAACGATAGAAACAACACCGACGCCAATCACCACCGATCTTGCAATTTTATTAACTACGATATTTAAACGCGTTTTCATCCAAAATACCATATATAAGAAACACGAAAGCCTTGAGATCATCGTTTGAGAATCAATAACTATTTCGGCCCTTTTCGTGTTCCATATTTAGGATTTCCATATCGAGAATATTTTTGATCAAAATTCGGGTCGGCAAGCAAGGTTCGCATTTATAAAAATGTCTTAAAGAAAATTATTACAAATTGTTACCCGTCAAGATTTTTAGAGTTTCGAGTTGAATTCGGACGTAAACGTTTTACCTACTTTTTATTGAAAATTAAGGTTTTTTCCTTACTTTTTAAGTGATTTTTTTTTTAAATATTAAAATAGTATGAGTTTTTAATATGTTTTCGTCCAAATGAGAAATTTAAAGGAATATATCGTAAAATAGAATTAAATAATTCAATTATTTTTTTTTTTAAAACTATAAAAGGCGGCCAAAAAAAAGTTCTGATTCATGTTAAACAACGAAAAGTAAAGAGCGTGCAAAAAATAGCGAAAAAATCGTTTTTCAGTATCCGAATAATTTCTAATATTTTTTGTTTTTAACACTCTGAATACAGTACAAAGAAAAACTTTTGTTTAAGGACGTATTCTGCAGACCAAAGTGGTTAGTTCTGGATTTCGTTCCCCGAATCCCATGGTAAACTTTTTTTAACCATTATTCGTTCTTAAACGTTAACTGCGTTTTTTTTTGGAGGCGGATAACTAGTTAAAGGTTAATATTCATAGTTTTCAGAATTAAAAGCACCCAACAACACTATATCTTTATATACAATTATTCACAAAAGATAAACAATATAAAATGGGCACAAAACAATATTCTATATACTATTTTAGAAATTTATAATATTTAAAATACCCTCTATAGCAATTAAAATTTAAACTTACAAAGTCTGTCCATAATCAATAATAATAAAAATAAAATCATCGAACAGCACGAAAGCCCTGTCAATGCTTATTTTCAAGTCTCTTCGTTGTAAACAAGGAATTGTGTTGCCATTTTTATTGTCTTCTGATAAAAGATTTCAATACATATTGGGTATTTTAACATCGCGCCTGGTAACTTATTTTCCGAATTATGACAAGGGCGATGAAACTTTTGGGGTTCACTTTATTGAAGGAAAAGTATATCATAGGCTTAAAAATCATTTTAGTGTTAGATTTTTATTTAGCCGTTTCCCGTTGGGTTCTTATTGATGATCCTGATAGAAATTTTGAACTTTAGGTATAGGTTTTAAAAAATACATTTAGCAAGTTAATTCATTATAATTTTGATAAAAGTTCATTAATTAGACCAGTGGAGTTGGAACAGTTGGCGTTAAGTCACAGTCTTTCCAAGTGTTTTACAACGTCTAGGGGAATCTGAATGCCTATCTTTCGGCACTATAGCGAGGGCAGTCTATAAGTAGATGTTGTATACTTAAAGGGTTTTGCACTGTTCGCATTGGGGTTAGTCTGATCGCGTTAAAGATAACTGGGGTTAATTTGTTATGTCCTATTCTTAAGGAGGGATAAGCCTTTTTCTTTCCTCACTGGGATATTAGGAGGGGAGCACTGTTCTTTTATTTTGAAGTTTGAATTTTTACTGAATTTTTGAGAGCTATTAAGTGCATAAAAGAGTCGTAATAATTAAAAATCTTTCCTTTTGTTGGTTTTTTCAAGGAAAACTAGAGTTGAAAAAGAAGAGCTACCCAAAAACACGGACATAGGATGGAGTTTAAAATAGAGAGTGTTTTTGTTTTTTAGAGGGCTTCTTCTTCTACGGACTTGGAAGAATCTGTATTACCTGCTATATTTTGGTGATCGTATAATATTTTATTAAAGGTGTTTCCAATATTGGTTGGATTATTTCAGCTTTATCATACCTTAAAAGGTTTTTCCACTAAGGGCATTTTGTCCCATGGTGGTATAGATCATGTTGCAAAGGAAATTGATGGAATTAATGTTTAAAACTTCAAGGTACCTTGTTTGGCTTGTGTAGAATGGTGGATCTGACCCTTTTGTTGCCAACAATTCCTGTATCTGTTAAAAAAGTGTTATCGTATACTGGAGAGCAGAATTAGGAGGATAGAAAAGATAAGAGAGACTTAAATATGTTCTCCTTAAATCTAGGGGGTTCCCCAGCTTCGACTAACATCTTTCAGGGACTAGTCTGAAAGCCCCTAGAGCTAAAAGTATTCCTGCTTGTGTACTAAACCTCTTATATACTTTTTTGCAGATGGTATAATAGAACCATAATCGTTTTTTGATCGTATCAGTGATTGGTATAGTTTTTTTTTAAAGTGGTTGAGTCCAGCCCCATGTTTTTGGACAGACTTTGTAATTTATAAATTTTTGCAGTTATTAATCAACTGACGAAAATGAGGCCCCAACTCAGCTTATTATCCATAATCATTAAATTGTACTTTATCATATAATTTGGAAAATAAATACATTTTATTTTGAGGGTTTAAAGCCTTTTTGGTCTGACCAACGTTAAAAATGTATTATTTGATTTTGTTAGTACTTCTTGATATCAAATTTTTTTTTACGTAGATAACCAAGTCATCTGCGTATAACCTTGCTTTAAGTGGTAAGATAATGTTGTTTACTATATCATTCATTGCTCTAAGAAAGAGTTCTACTGATTGTTGAACCTTATGGTGTGCCATTTTCTTGAATTATAGGATCATCAGGATTGCCATTAACTTTGACTCGAAAGCTACGTTGAAATTTTGAACATTGAAAATTTTTAATAAATGCCAACATGTTTCCATCAATATTTCAGGTTTGTGGTTTTTTGGATATTATATCTCCATGCAGAATCAAACGCTCGGTGGATGTCAAAGAAAACTGCCAAACATTTCTGTTTGTTAATGAACGCATCGTGTATTTCGTTTTATTCGTATTTGCATTTTATTTACCACCTTGATAAATCCTAAGTGGAAATATAAACATTTTTGGTATGGACAATTAGCATTGCGTCTTTTGGCGATTTTGAGATTACGCGATATTTTTGTCCATGAGTTTCTATACAAAAATTATACATATTTATAGAGGGTGACACACACTAAATTTTTGATTTTAGTAACTAAATCTTAAAAAAAACATCGAAATATAATTAAGTTAAAGTGCCCCCGACGCCAATGGACACCAATTTTAATCTAGTCAGAGCTCCTTATTACTACACACATCGCTACCAAATATTTTAACTTATTTTCTCCCTATCATAACTTCGGTCTCGTTTTACATAAAGGAATGAAATTGGATATGTTAATTTACGTAAGGGCTCTAATTATTTGTGAAAAAATTGAGAAAGTTATGTCAAGTGACTAGTGAAATTCGGTATGTAAGTGGGCTTTAGGACAAAAGTAAAGAAAAAATTAAAAAAACTGCAGGTTTTTACTCGAAACCCCCTTAAACAGGGTGTAATGGATTCATGGTTGAAACAAAAGGCTAAAGGTTGAAAGGTTAGGTTGGCTTGAAAGGTTAGTCGATAATACTTGTTAGGTCATAATCCAATGCACGTATCTAAAGCCAAAGTTTATATAACAAAACTCATATATATTGTAAACTGTGTATATTAAATAATGTTTGTTTAATGTTTAAATAATATATATATATAATATATATATA
>JAHBCN010020855.1:0-14611 GCA_019359885.1 Listronotus oregonensis | reverse complement strand
TACTTATCCCCGTCATTAACCAAGTCCCCCAGAAAGACCTGGCCGTTTTTATCCCCCACCTGGGCGCGCCCCGGGGTGCCCCCCCCCCCGCGAAGGACTGCGGTCCGGATCTCCTTTTTTTTCAAATACAAACAATTTTTAAATTTTTTTTCATTGTTTAAATACTTTTACAGTAAACCACCGGCATAATTTACAATTTCCTAGGTGGCCATGGAGGTTTGTATTTTAAACTCTAAAATATTTGACATATAAGGAAAAAATTATTTATTTTGTTTGTTTTATTAAGATAAAAATGCTCAAAATTTAAAAATTTTTGCTTTTTTTTAAAAAAAACGGTAGCAGAGGGGATAAAAAGACAGGGACTTTTTTGGGGTAAATTATTGGTCTATTTAAAAATGAGATAAAATACAATGTTGTTTTTAAAAAAAAATTGATTTTTAATTAATATTTACTATCGGTAAAAATAAATTTTTTTGGGACCCCTTGGATATATTTATATTAGCATGTAGATCTTTTAAATACATGCATTGTCAAACCCCCCAAAAAAATGTTTGTATTCAGCTCGGTTAGGCACTTTTTTTTTTGGTGTTTTTCCCTTTAAAAAAAAATAGTGAATAATTTTTTTTTTTAAAACCTAAGAATAGGTATAGGAAGATGTTAAGAAAATTTACTTAGAATTTTGTGTAGAATCCGAATATGCAAAAAAAAATGGGGTGTTCCATTTAAAATTACAATGTTGCCGTTGGTTTCGGTTAATTGGCAACGCTGCATTTCCAAAATTTTTTTAAAAGTACTTATTACCTATTTTTGGTGGCCAAATTTAAAAAAGCCTTTTTTTGGGGTTCCCCCCAGAATTTTTAATAGGCCCCTCAACGTGAATCCCCTGTATATATAGTTTATTTGTTTATTTTCTTTGCCCTTTTCCCTTGATATATTGTTTATGCTTTTAAAAAATTTTCTGGTTTTTTTGGGGGGATAAGGGGAAAAATTTAAAAAAACAGTTGCTTACTAAGCAATTTTCATATAATTTGTGTCATTTACGACGTTTCGGCCGGAAAAAACCTGTTTTTTAACCCTTACGGGACATAAAATTTTCGGGGTTTTCCTTTTTTTTATTAGTCATTTCATCGCAACATTTTTGAACCACCCTGGCATGTTTAAGAAAACACCTGTTGATTCTCGGCCAGTTAATTTTTTTTTAAAAAATTTTTTCTTCTTTAACACCTAACAGTTTGCTTCTTCACCCCCCCAAAGCCAGTTCGTATGCCACAATAAAAAAAAATTTAAAAAAGGCTTATCTGAATTTTTTTATCCCATACAATCCATAATATTATCTATTTATATATATATATATATATATATATATATATATATATATATATATATATAAAAAAAAGGGTTTTTTAAAAAAAAAGGGGTTTCCCAAAAAAAATTTTTTAGGGGGGTTTTTTTTCCCCAAAAATGAAAAAATAAAAAATTTTTTTTTTCTTAAAAAAATTTTTTTTAAAAATCTTTTTTTTTTAAAAAAAATTAGGGGTTTGTTTTAAAAAGTTTTTTCTTAAAAAAAAACTTTAAAATTTTTTTTTTAATTCCAAAACCCAAAAAATTCCCGGGAAAGCAAAAAATGTTAAAAAAGACCTTAATGTAAACAAGATTCAACTTTTTTCCCCCTTTTTTATTGTCGTATTCGCTCAAATATTCTTGGTGTATTTCTTATTGTCTCACAGCCGGTTTTTGTTTCCCCTTTGGTCATCAACACAACGGGGTGGAATAAACAAAAGATTTAAAAAAACCCCAGATGAAAAAAAAACTAAAGGGGTTTAAATCCGGCGATGGGCAAAAATTTTTCCCCCCCTACCTAAACGTTTTGGGATTCAATCTAAATGATTACGAACATTAATGCTAAAATGAGCTGGGCACCATCATGCATAAACCATAAGTTTGTCTTAACTGTAAAGGAATTTTTTCAAAAAGAACGGTAACTCTTCCTGTAGAAAATTAAAATAACCTCGCCCTTTTAAACGTTTGGGGGGGGAAAAATGGACCCAAATTTTAAAAAAAGATCAGTTACCCCCAACCATACATTTCTGAAAACTCATGCTGAAAATGAGCTTCAAAGATTCCATTGGGTTTTCCCCAGCCCATAAGTGATTTTATGGAAATTTCGTATACAATTCGTCCCAAAAAATTTTTCCCCATCAGTAAAAAAACCCCTTTAAAAAAATTTGGGAAAATTTTTTCGATTTGATGAAGAATCCACTGGCAAAAAAAAGGGGGAAAAAAATTTTTAGGTAGTAAACTTGTACACGTTGGATTGGGGAAAAGGGCAACTGTTTCCCAAAAATTTTAAAAACAGTGAAGTTGTTACATTTTTTGTTGGCAATTTTTTGAGACTTGTTTCAGGTGAAATCGGGAATTAACCGAGAACTCTTCTTCTATTGCACAGTTCGTACTTCTCGAGGGGGGCCCCCCCCCCCCCCCGTTTGTTTCTTAAAAAGTACCATTTTCCCCCAAACGTTGGTGAAGACGAGCAAATAGTGTGTGATGGGGAACCCCACGTCCTGGAAAAAACTCAGCTAAACGTCGAGCTTGGGACCCTTTCCAAAATCGGGCCGTAGACAAAATGCATGTCTGAAAATTCCGCATTTTTATAATTTTCCATTTTTTTTGGCAAAAGTAAAAATTTAAAAACCCCAATAAAAATAATATTATAGCCAAAACTAAAAATTTAATAACTTTTTAAAATTGTAAAAACGGGTAATTTGACATTATATCTAAATGTTGACAGTAGCCTACTAGATAAAAAAAAAAATTTAAAAAAAAAAAAAAAAACCGCTTATGATGTTTTTTCTTTTTTCATAAAAAAGACGCCTCATACGAAAAAAAAAAGGAAAAAGATTTTTTTTACAAATTGGGCAGGGGAAAATTTTTAAAAAAATTTTTTAAATTTTGAATATCTCAAAATGGCGTACCACTTTTTTTTTTAAAAAAAGAGACTATTACCCTGCGCGCCACTGATGAACACAAAATTTTTTTTCATGTAAAAAAAAGCGTAAAAACCCCCCCCTTTTAAAAAACCCCCCAAAAATTTCATTTGCATATCTCGATCGGTTTTAGAGCAAAAAAAAAATAATCAGTTTTTAAAAAAAACTTTAACCCCCCCGTATCTCGGAAATGAAGCTTTTTTTGGACAAACGTTTATAGAGCAAACTCTCATTTTTTTTTCATGCAGAATCCCCCCCTGAAGTTTGTCGCACTTTTTACTAACACCCTGTATATATATATATATATATATATATATATATATATATATATATATATATTTTATATATAAAAAATTTTATATATATATATATATTTTATATATATTTTATATATATATATATAAAATTTTAAAACAATCAAAGTCCTTATTTTTGTTTTGTATAAAAATTTCCCTTTTCCTAGCTTTCCGTGGTATTTTGGGATAGTCACTGGTAGGTATATTTTAAATTTAAGTACATTAAAAAATTTTAAAAATTTTACCCCCCACCGGAAGAATCTACTGATGAAGACACCGGTAATGTCAGTGATAAAAATATAACATAAAAAAAGAGCCAACAGTCGAAGAAAAAACATATCCATAAAAAAATTAAGAGTGAGTGGTTAAAATTTTTTGGGAATTTAGAAGATAGACAGCAGAAAACTACCATACTTTTTTAAGATGCACCCAGGCAAAAAGGGAAAACCTTTAAAACCCCATTGTAGATGAAAAAAAAAGGGTTAAAAACAATTAAGGCAAAAAAAAGCTTTAAAGTTTCTGACAATAAAAGGAAAAAGGTTTTTTTAAATTTTTTGTCATAAATAAATCTGCACTGCAGGACTTGTAGTTCGATGGGGGATCACGTTTTTTGGGGGTTAAAAACCCCAACACCTTGGGGTTTCTTCGGACGAGCCATTTTTCTTCACATGGGCCATTAATTCTTTTTAAACAGTTTTCGCTTTGGTTTGGGGGGGGCCCTCAATTTGGTAGAATTTTTTTTTTGGGAAAGGGTCAAAAAGAGGACCATTTGGCTGGTTAATGTGTTGTTTGTGGTTTTCGACACCATCGCTCTTCACGGTGTAGTGGCTGGCGCACCCGCCATCACTTGAAAGCGACAAAACAGGCAACATTAAAATTAACCCACTTTTCAATTAAGAATTTAGGACTCTACCATTTAAATTTTTACCACATTGTTTTTTTTTTAATTATTTGCGGCCTTTTCTTTTATTTTAATTGTAATATTTTTTTTTTTTTGGTAAATCTATATTCTTATTGGTTTTCAAATGGTGCACCTGGTCATTAAATTATTTTTAATTAAATAATTAAGCGGTATTTATATATATTTTTATATTTCATATATTTTTTTAATTGTAGACTTATATTTATAATATTTATTTTTTTATGTCAGTATAGAAAATTTAACAGTTATTAACTCAGCGCATTCACCATTTTATTTCGATTATATATTTTTTTGTAAACTTTTAAATTATAAATTTAAATTTTGTACATTTCATAACCCAGCGCACTCACCATTTTATTTTGAATAATTTTTTTTGTAAACTTTTAAATTACAAATTTATAATAAATTCTATTAACTATTTGTTTTAAAAATATAGTGTTTTATTTGGCTCGCCTAGTGTCTCCTTTTTCTAATGTTAATATTGTTTAGAAAAATTTTTTTCTTGTCTTTGAGTGGTAGAAAAGTTAAACGGGGTTCCCCAAATTTAAAACCCCCTTTGGGAAGGGGCTCTGCTAGGCCTGGCACCAAAAGCATTGCGCCCAGTTTAACCCCCCTACTCTCCGGCAAATGAGTTGGGGAAAATTTTTTCACGCTCTGCTACTCCCCAAAAAAATTTCCTTTTTTTTTATTTAATTGTTTTTAAATTTTTAAAATTTAAAAAAAAAAAAAAATAATAATAATAATTTTTTTTTTTTAAAAAGGGCCAACGGCCAAAAAAAAATTTGGGAAAAAAATGTTTTTAGGCCAAAACACTTGGGCTAAAGCCAAAAATTTTAAAAGCGAAAAGGGTTTTTGGGAGCAAATCGGTAAAAAATATGTGAAAAAACAACCCTTTTTTTAAACCGAACCAAACGATTAAATTTTAAAGTATAATAATATTAAATAAAGGGGGGCCCCCGGGAAAAAGTTCTAAGCGACAAAAAACCCAGTTTCGAGTAATCAAGGGTTTAAAGTTTAATTTTTAAAAATTTTGTTTTTTTTTAAAAAGGGTTGAACTTATAATAATGTAAAATCTTTTAATATCGTATTTATAACATCATATTGTAGCCTTATATTACATTTTTATCTACCATCAAGCATTTTAAAACTTTTTTTTTTTTTTTTTCAAAAAAAAGTTCCCCCAAAGACTATGGCTTTTTAAAAAGTTCCCCCGAGGGCTGCTCTTCTGCTGTGGAAGAAAACATCAGGGAAAATTGAATTTAAAAAAATTTTTAAAATTTTTAAAAAAGTACAAAAACGTATTGTTCTTATATAATTTTTGAGCAGTACAGTGCCCTTCGAAATATCTTCACCCACCCTTTTGGCGCTTCCTTCTCCCACCTTTATAGAAGCCTTGGCAAAAAAAGCAGTCTGGCCGTTGTAGCCCCCATAAAAAATTTTAAAAAGTGATGCCTTTTTTCCCCGGGGGGGAGTTCACCGCATTGGGAAAATGATAGGAGAAAAAATTTCCTTAAAAAAAAAAAAACCTAAAATATAGCCTAACTGCATGATAGATAAAAAAAAGAAATGGAAAAAATTTTTTAAAATTAAAAAAATTTTTAATTTTAAAAATTTTTCCCTTTTTCCCAAGTGTTTATCCACTGAAATTAAAAAAATTTAAAAAATCCACGGAGGCACTTAAAACGTTATTCTCCCTTTTACCTCTTTTGGGGGCATTTTTTTTGGGGATTGGCTTCTTTTTTTTTAAAATATAAGGTAAACCTGCTTTTATTTCCCCTTTTCTAGACTTATCTTTCCACTTTCCAATGTTTGAATTTCCTTTTTTTCCATTTTTACGTTTGGTCATCAAGCGAATAGAACGAGGGGGGGGGAAATCCTTTTTGGAAATAGAACGTTATGCTAAAAGTCCCCCGCAACCGCCCCTTTTGACTAAATAGGGTGCCAACTCAAATATTTTAAAACCAAATATACCAGGGTGCAGCTGGTGTCGTCTAGAACCTTTTCCACGAATATCCCCTTTTTTGAAATTTTGTCGCTTGGAACTTTTTCCGGGGCCCCCTTCAAAAATTTTACCATGTCTGCATGAAAACATTTTTTAAATACTTTAGGGGGGTGAATGTCAAGATCTTGGGCCCGAAATCAAAAAAAAGAGCGTAGCAGCCCCAAATTAAAGTATAAAAAGGATATTTTTAAAAAGGTGAAATTTTTTTAAATTTTGTGAATGAACAAAAAAACTTCCATCCCACTATTAAACCACAGATGAATCTAGGGGAACCCAAATTTTTAAAAAACATGGGTTAGGGGGAAAAGTTTTAAAAAAAAAACTTTCCAAATAAAACCTTAAAACTATTTTTATAATCTTATAAGCAGGGGTGAATGAGAAAAACTTTTTTTAGTTTTACCCCCCCAAGATTAATGCAATATTTGCTTTATGTACAAAAGCGGAAATGTTGACCGGAAAATACAAAATGCACATTTAAAAAAAAAATAAAGCAAGATGCGAAAAAAAAAAAATATGAAGGAGCATTAAAAGAAGAATCCCCGTGACAAATATGGATGTTCAAGCCGTAAATTGTGCCTTTAAATACCGGCTAGCGATTTATATTACAAATTTAAATTTTTTCCCCAAAATTTAACGCTCTCTTAGTAAAAAAAAAATTGTTTGCTGCTGGTTTAACGAAAACGAAGCCTTAAACTCCCTGTGCTTTTTTTTTTTGGACCTGGGGAAAAATATTTTTAAAAAGGCAACCTATTATATATTCGGACGGTTTTATTTCCCAAAATTAAAATTCGATTATTGCTAATGTTCTTCTGTATCTGGCAGGAAAATATAAAAAGTTTAAATTATACAAAATTTCTTTAAAAAGGTCATATTTAAATGGAGTGTGACTCGGTTTATAGTGCCATAGAGTCACGCCTATCAAACAAGAAAATATACCTACCGAGTGACTATCCCAAAAAAAGGACTTTGAATTTTTTACGAAATTTTAAAGAAAAAAGGGCACATAAGTATGGTAAGGAAAATTTTCATAAAATATTGATTTTAATAATGATTCCTGGGACATACTCATCCGACCCAATAAAATTAACCAAATATGTATTATTTCCTCCTCTATATAAATTGCAAAAATCTAATTACAAAAATTAAATTTAATCATTTTCAGACGATAAAAAAACTCTCTTTTACGCAATTGTTGGAGCTTCTACAATTTTTTAAAATTTTAAGATCAAAGATTTTAATTTCATGTTTCTTACCAATTTAAAGGATTCAGTCCCCATGGCAAAAACAAAACCATTGATTTACTTAATACAAAAAAAAAAAAATTTTTATTTCTTAAGAATTTTATTTTCTTAGGTTAAGTTTTAAAATTTTTAAAATTTTTGTTTTGTATTTCTTAGAAATGTCTTTAAAGGTTAAAATGATTGTTTTAAAAATATTTTTTCATTGATTTTGAAAGGTAATGATAACTGTAAAACCAGATTTTTTTTACTGTAGTGTTTTTAATATTGTTATAGATATTACCGCTATTTATATTTGGTTTGGTTTTGTAGTTATGTATTGATAAAGCCCAAAAGAAAATAAACCATTTTTTAGCAAAACAGTTTTTCTACGAAACATTATCTCGTTAGTAAAATATTACAGAAAACAGTACCTTGTAAGTATTGTAAATTAAAATTTTAGTAAAGGTATAATTCGATCTGATTTTTATAAGAAATGCTCATAATATACAAAAAAAAATTAAGAGCTTTTGTAAAAAGTTAAAAAGTTTTTTTTTGCTTTCTTGTAAAACAAGCACTTTACGAGTTACGAGTTCCTATCTTTTCGCTGTTGTTATTAGGTTAACCATCTAAAAATAACTTCAATTTTTAATAAGTTAAGGTTTATACAGTTATTATAGCAAAGAATAGATTATCATTTTGACCTCTTTCAAACTAGCCTATAATGGCTGTCACCTTTAGCAATGAATACATAAGTAAATAAAGATATTTCCAAGAATATGTAAACTTTTAAAATCGTGAAATGTGATTTTAACATTTGTGTAGAAAATGGTTACTTTAATGACTAATGTCTGATCAAATACCGGAATTTATAGTGTTTTTTTTAATGTGACCAGTTATACACTAGGAATCTAGTATAGTGATATTATTATAATGTATCAATAACATTTATATGGGACATCCATAAATTATCTATTGGTGAATGAATTAAAATTATATAAATGTCAAGATCTTTTATCATTATTACTGTGTTGGTAAAACAACTATTAATAATAAGTGGATATAAATATAAATGACTATCCTAATTTTATTTTAATGTGTTTTGTATTTAAGTAGCATGTTATAGGTTGTTTTCTGATCTTGACCTCTATATTATACATTTAACTGCAATCTAATCAGGTCACACCTTATAAATTGCTTATTTAAAAACGCAGTGCTAAATTTGTAGAAAAATATAAACGTTCATAAAAAAATCTTTAAAAATAAGATTTGAACCTTTTAATGGCCAGAAACTGTGCAATGCCGTAATTTCTAAAGAACTTTTTTCGACCATTAATTGCAAATAACGTTGCTGTTGAAGCGTTATAAAATTATTACTTTATAGCGGAAAGACCAAAAAACCAAATTTTAAATTTTTAATTAAAGGTCTTTAAATTATTTGGTGGCAATAACATATAAAAGAAATTTTACATTTTTTTATCCCCTTCATAGGTTAGGAAAATTTCGTTGTGTAATGCGTTTTATTCAAAGAAATTTGAAAGGGATATGAAAGGCCCAAAGCTGTAGAAAAAAATTGCTTGAGGGAGTAGGTCAGGTTCGGTCTTCCATAATTCTTTGTTACCATGTATAAACTTGAATCAAATGTCAAATTCAAAGTAATTTTACTTTTCTGTTTTTTTTTTTTTTTTGCACAAAATTGTTGGTTATTAAACAATACTATTATAGAATATTTAACCTTCGGTGTAATATTGAATTTTATATTTCGGACTTAATATGGACAGAACAGAACGCGCCACTTCACAGCCTTCCTGAAAAAGGTCGATTTTTTTGGAATTTTTTTATTTTTACCAAAAACTTAAAAAAAATAGCAAGGGTTTTTAAAAAAAAATTTTCACATTGTATGATAGTTTTATTCCCATCACCAATTTTGTGATAAAAAAGGAAAAAAAAGTAAAAGAGTTTAATCTAATTATCATATTTAAGGCGCATTATCTAAAAAAAACTTTTTTGGAAAAAACTTTTTTAATTTGTAATCAGGCTTCTGTATGTAAAATCATCAAACCAAGGATCCGAAAAAAAAAAACTTACCATAATTTAACCTGTTGTTTGTGTTTTAGGGTCATACAATATTTTATAAACTTATGTGTCACCTCATGCAGGTTATTATATCTACACCGAATTTAGTAATAGATCCTAATATTCGGGTTGTCCATTAAAAAGTAAAAATATTTATAACTGTTTTTAGGATAGAGTTTTTACTCATAACAAAGATTCATGAGAAGGATAACAGTGGTTAAAAATTTTTAAATAATCTTTGGTAGGTTCCATTGTAACAGTATCTTAATAAATATTATGTGCCTATAGTATGTCGCCCCTTTAAAAAAGTTAATAATGTAAGTTTAAAAACCCAAAAAAATCTAATTTCTTTATAAACAAATAAAAAGAAGGGAACTTTAACATAAAATTGCATTTTTTTTATAAAAATGTGGGACCTGTATATATT
This sequence comes from Listronotus oregonensis, assembly GCA_019359885.1. Lineage (NCBI taxonomy): Eukaryota > Metazoa > Arthropoda > Insecta > Coleoptera > Curculionidae > Listronotus > Listronotus oregonensis. Next base: position 4,687 of record JAHBCN010020855.1, on the reverse strand, counting down.
AAAAGTTGCCTTCTGCCCGGTAATTATATACTAAATTATTAAATCTAATATGAGTACCTTAGAAAAACCCTAATTTTTTTTTAATGATCCACAGAAATACACAAACTTTGTTTTATTTATCTAAAAGATAGTCTAAAATTTTTATTTTCTATAATTAATAATTGATATATTATTATTTATTTGGTTACTTAACGTTGCGTCTCATACGGCACCTAATTTTAATATAAGAAATACGTACCTAAAGTAAAAAATGCCGGGAATGTTACCCTTGGATTTGCAAGACAAAACCATATATTTTTTTACGATATTATAAGTAACAAGCTATAAACACAAAATTATAGTCACAATTTAATAAACACTAAATTTCTAAAATTAGAAGGTTTTATCAATTCAAAAATCTTCTGAAAACCCCAAAAAAAAAATAAACAAGGGAAACAATCGATATTAATACGGCGCAAACGAAACGAAACATGTAATTTGTTGGAAGGGTTAATGAGACGATGAGGGGACAAAAGTGGATATGGTTTCATAAGCGCCGCGCCGTGGCACAGAAAACGGGACTGCGGCTCTGAAAAAGTACAATGTGTAAGAATGTAAAAAAATGAAATGGTTTTCAAGTTTAGTAGAAAAATAGCATTTTTTTTATTACCAAAAAACGTTTTTTTAAAAAAACGCTAAAAAATACCCCCTTGGATATTTCTATTTTAATAGGTACTTTCAGAAATACGAGCAGGACCTAACTTGATAATAAAAAGCATTTATTAAATGTAACATTTTAAAATATTGTATTAGTATCTAAATCTACACCGAATTCAATAAAATATTCTAATATTCGGTTGTCCATTAAAAAGTAAAATTTTTTATATTTGTTTTTTTGGCTATAGTTTTTATAATAAAAAAAATTTATGAGACAGGATAACAGGGTTTAAAAATGTTTAGTAACCTTTGGTAGGTATCCATTGTAACAGTATCCTTAAATTTATGTGCCTACAGTATGTCGCCCTTAATGGCCGTTGGAGCGCTGGCGCAGGCATTTTGAAACGAAAATTTTTCTTTTGGTTCCATCAGGTGCTCCCCCCTGCTAAAAATATAAAAAAAAATTAAAATTTTAACTAAAAAAAAATGCCAATGTTCAAAACAGAGATTTATTTCGCCCAAAAACCAAAAAAATTTGATAAAATTTAAGGGGCATTCTTCAATATTTTTCAATTTTAAATTAAACTTCGTCATAATAAGAAATTTTTCTTATTAAAAAAAAAACTGTTATCCATTTTGGTTTTATTTGAAAATTTTGAAAAAAAATGTATCGGTTTAAAAAATTTTAAAAAAAATTTTGAATGTTTGTTCCCATGTAATTAAACTGTTGCTGTATACTTAAATTAACAGAAATATTTTCCCCCCATTATTAAAGTACCCCGATTTTAAAAAAAATATTTTAAAACAAGTAAAAAAAATTTAAAAATTGCCGAAAATTAAAGTTTAGAAATTCAAAAAATGGAAAAAAAATAGGTTCGTGGGTATAAAAAGAAAAAAGGTTTCCTTTTTTTTTCCCCCTTGTAGTTTAAGTATTATAAATTTTTGGGGAATTCCAGAAAAAAGGTACTGTTATAAAACATTATAAGGCGACCGACATAGCAGCGCTGACATCGGACGAATAAATGAAATTGTATGATAACTACAATGGGGTAATAGACTGCTAAGGATTCTGCACTGTAGTTGAAAAAAGGTACACATTTTCATTGGTAGACCTACGCTGTCAGTGATGACTGTTTTTTTTTTTTTTTTTTCGGTTTTTTACAAAATTTTTAAATTTTTTCAAAAATTTTTTTTTTTTAAAAAAAAAAAAAGCCCATTTTTTTTAAAAAAATACTTGTAAAAAAAAAAGTTTTTATCCCAATAACTTACTCTCACAACAAAAAAATTATTTTAATATGGCGTACACAAATGTTAAAATAACTTTTTTTTTTTACGGGAAATGTCCCACTATAAATATTTTTGGCATTCCCCAGACGAGAAGAGCGATCACCTTTTCCCTTTTTTTACCTTGTGATGTGTCACATCTATTTGTCTTTTTTACATTATGGAATGACAAAGAGATGAATACCGGTTAGAATCAAAACCTAAGAATATAGGTAACCAATATCAGTTGGTGTTCGTTTTTCAAATGGTCATTCATTCCGAATAAAGACAGTTTTTTTTATATTTCAAAATGTTTGTTTAGTTAAAGGGTAAAAATGGAATTAAAGGTGTTTTTGTTGTTCGTTTTGTTTCATGAACTGAAAGAAAAAAGAAATGTAAAAGGGTTAAAAGAAATACAAAAAAAAATGATCAAAAGTTTAGGAGTTGGGGATTTTTCCCAAAAGATGAAAAAAATTAAAATTTAATTACATTTTTTTTTAAAATTATTTTCTCCGGATACAACTTTCAAAAGTAACTGAATTTTTAAATTTACATTTCATTGTCGTTCCCTTTACTCCGCCCAAGTCTAACTTGGAAGGGAAGCAACACAAAAAAAAGAAATTCAAGTTTATGGTTTGACCTTAAACCACCCTTTTGGAATAATTGGTTTAAAAAAAATTTAGGTTTTAAAGAGTATTTTTTAATTCCTTTACACGTTATGCAATAATTTTCCCCAGTACATATTTTTTGGGTTGGTTTTTTTTTTACTGGTTAAATTTCATATATTTACCTATATTTATTTATATTTCAAAAAAAAATTGAAAAATTTTGGGATAAGTTAATACACTAATTCTAAAGTAATCATGGAAATAGGAACATGATATGATGAAAAATAACATAATTTTCCATAATCCTTTACAATTTTTTTATTTAATTAAAAATTTCTTACAAATAATTTTTTAGCCATAAAAAGAAGTACTTAAGCTATTTTACCCCTTTAAATTTTTTTTTTTTGCAAAAAAATTATTTATTATTTTATTTCCTTTTTTAGAAGATAAAGGTTGCTTAATTAGTTTGGTTTGATTCCCAAAAAAGTTTCCGGATATACAATGTCTGTGGTTGTTGAGTAAAATCTTGTTTGCCACCTTACAGCTTAATATTGGTAGGTGTTTGGGAAGTGTTTGTGTGTATTTAAATTTGTTAGTAGACTCAAAGGGGATGGGGCGATTGCCCCCTCGTCACCAAAAAAAGGGGAAAAAAAAAAAATGATTAAAATGGAAGAACATAATGCTGTTATGTTAATTATGTTATTTTGAAAACTTTTTATGTTGCTATTGTATTAGGTTAGGCAATAGTGAAAATTAAGAATTAAACCAAAAAAAATCTTACTGTATTGCCGACTAAAAATAAGCAAAATAATAAACCTGAAGGCTTTCTACACTTATTGATATGGAATCCTTTTTCGTAACATGCCTTATTAATCTTTTTTACTACATCATTTATATGATCCTTCCAGATAAGTGCTGGTCCATTGTTACCCCAAAAACTTTGTTTTATCCACCTGGGGACTTTTTTGCCTGTTGTTAACGTATATTCGGTTTTTGGTTTTTTTAACTTACTAAAGGTTTTTTTTGTATTTGCCAAAAAATTACCCTTCACCCAAATATTCATTCTTGACACTATTTTATAGTTTAATTGGGAGTGGATGTTGGGCTCAACTACGATACATGAAGTGTCGTCCGCAAAATGGAAAAACCTGAGCCCAGTGAGTCACCCAATTCATTTATAAATTAAGAAAAGTATCGGGCCCAGAATTGAACCTTGAGGGGCCCCAAAAAAAACTGGTAAAACTTGGGGGAAAACGTCTCTTTAGTTCCCGAATTAAAGGGGAAATTATAAAACCCTTTTTGGGGTTTATTCGAGATTGTCGAATTAGATCATTAGCAACACCTCACGCCGCAATATTAACATTTCAAGTTCCTTCATTATTAAATTTAAAGATTTAAATAGATCCTGGGACAGGTTTTAGGTAAGAAAACAAAGTGATTTTTTTTAAAATTTTATTATTACTATAGAAATAACCCAATAAGAAATATATTTCACGTTCAATGACTTTGAGGGTACTGAAATAGTGGGGTTGCTCTATAATTATTTGGATCTCTTTGTTACCTTTTTTATGTATAGGGACAATTTTGGCATTTTTTTAAATGGGAAAAATTTACCTTAATAAAGCAGCTTTTATAATTCGGTAAAGGGGATAGCATATCAAATCAAAAAAAACCTTTTTTTAAAAATTGAGGGGATATTATCAAACCAGTTGAATACTTAGGTGGAACTTCCAAAATTAAATCTTTATGTAGTCAGTGTATATGGAAAAAATATATACTAGGTTTGGCTTCTGCCTGTCCCATTTTGAAATAATCTATCCTTGATACCTTTGTGTTATAATTTTGAGAACTCTGAATTGATTGTTCAGCAACTCTGCAACGGCTTCTGATCCCAACAAGATTGCCATCATGCAACAAGCTGATATTCCCATCGGGTTACCAAATTTTGGTTTTTTAAGCAAAATTCGGTAGTTTTTTCCTTTTCTGACTGTTTTGTATTTTATTGTCGTTGTAGGTATTGATAAGTATTAATAAAGTGTTTATATGACTTTTTTCCTGTTTGTATTTTTCCCAAAAAAATTAAATTCTAGTCCTCTTACAAATCATACCAGTCTTTTATTTTTTGGGCCAATCTAAATTTAGGAGTCATCCCGTATTTATTTTTTTAATTTTTATATTTT
>JAHBCN010020854.1:0-14704 GCA_019359885.1 Listronotus oregonensis | reverse complement strand
TTTATTATTGTAATAAAAAACCCTTTTTTTTTTGTCAATGAAGGTAGCTCCCTTTCGGCTTCAACTCCTTTAAGTGTCTGTGGAAAAAGCCCATAAAACTTTTTTTTTCCACCCCATTTTTGATCCGTAAAACATGATCCTAAAATTAGAATCGTGTTCTACGAACTAAAAATAGGGATGAAGAAAAGTTTCATATGTTTTTCCAGGGATTATTAAAGAAGCTGGCTCCTGAAAAGGTGTTAGCTTAAACATCTTTTTTTTTTTTTATGCCACGCTGACCGTAAAGTGCACTTTATTCCTGCACTGGTATAAAGTGCACTATAATGTAGTTGGTAACTAAGCAATAAAAAGACAATAATGAAATCATATGACATAAAATAATAAACGAAGTACCAACATAAAAACTTAAATTTCTATATCTATCGTGGGCATTTTATACAAACACGCATATTGAATTACAGTTTACATGCAGGTGTCAACTTAAGTGACATGTCAGATTTAATGCAATAATGTGATACGACACTCGATAGGATTGTTTTTCTTCGACGTGGATATACGATTTCAGCGGTTTAAGTGTTAAAGAGATACAAATACATTTACACAAATATTTGTAATTGAACTGATATTCTTAAGGCTGAGTATCCCACCGCAATCTATATATAAGTAGTTTAGAGTATACTGATTGATATTAAAAAATTTCCCAAGGTCAATTTTTTTCCCCAAAAGCCCAAAAAAAATTTCTTTTTTTTTTAAAAATTCTCAAATTTTTTTGGTCTGCGATGAAGATAGAAATGAATAAAAAATACCGTCTTGTGGGGGAAGTTTTTTCTATGAAAAAGATATTTTGCATTTTTTTCCTTAGAGTTATAGTTTGTCCGCAAAAAATTCGATAAACAGGCGATAAAATTCACGCTTTAAATTTATAATCATGACATTCCACTGGATTACCTATTACATTATTAATGTTGGAATATTTTTTCCCAAAAAGGGGAAAACTGTAGGAAAAAAAAAAAAAATTTCCCCAAAATTTTTTTTTTTTTTTTCAAAATTTTCAAAAATTTAAAAAAAATCCTAACAATTATTTTTTTTTAGTATTTCATTTTTCTTTAGTTATACAATAATAAATATGAATTAAAAATTACTATTTATTTTATTTTTAATAATATCAGTAGAAATTACATATTAAAAAATTAAAAATTTCCTACACTGTCGTTATCATTATCACTGGTTTAAACATCAGATCGTTGAACTTGCTCTGTTGTAAAGTTGTGCAAAATTTTTGCATGTATCAGGATACAAGTTGTTTTATTCGGTGCTCCATATAACAAAAGGAGAAATAATATGCCATTTTCAAAAATCGTTTCATGAGACTGTCTTGGCAATTTAAAACTTTTTATAGCTTGTGTTAACCTTGAATTTTTTATTTTTTTTTTATCGAACTTGTGACATTTTTTTTCTATTTTCTTACCTAGGCCTTTTCTTACCTGTCCACTATCTACATTCTATTCTTTGATTATTCATCTGTTTAGTATAGCAGTATTAAAATTTATCTTTAACCATGCTAAGAGAAAAAAATTAGAACATAAAAAAGTGCCACTTTCTTGTTATACACAAAAAATTATTATAATTAAAAAAATTTCCGTACTAAATGAATTTATGTATATAGATTCTTAAAGTATACTAGTTAACCTAAATTTAAAAAGACAATTTACCCGAATAAGTAGATTTTTCATAATTTTTCACAGACCAATATATTTATATTGCTATAATTTTTTTTTTAGATTCTAAAAAAATTCGAAATCACGACCAGAGCTGTATTTTATAACGAGACAAAATTATTGAGTGGAAATTTTAATTCGTGGAGTCGGTCACCTAAATAACAATTTCCCTAATTGAATTTTTTTTTTGATTGTAATGATGTTTGAAAAAAATTATTATCTAAAAGCTTACTTTTTATTCTAATACATATATATAGGTGCTTTTTTCTATACGATATTTTATTAAAAACGGAAAATAAATCCTACCATTAGAAACCTTAGAGTTGGAACTTCAAAATAGTGTATTTCAAATTCCAATTCAACATCTCGTAAGTACGTGTCAGATTATAATGTAATACCAAGGAAGTTTAAAGGTGTATGGAAGCCCAATGCTATGGCCCATTCGATCAAAAAATGTCCAGCCCAGTATGAAAATAACTGTCAAAAGTTGGCCCCCCCGATTCTGCGCAACAAAATTCCACGAAATAATTTAATGTGTTGCCTACTTACACACTAATAAATCAGTGTGTAGAGGGAACACATTATACTTTTTGAGAGCCGTATTAGTTTCGATTGTTTTGCTTTGTGTGATTATATTTTGTGGTTGCAGAAGTTTTTTGGGTTGATAAAAAACCCCTTTTTATTTTAGTGATTAGTGTTTATTAAATTGTGACTATAATTTTCTGTTTATTGTTTGTTACTTATAATATCGTAACAAAATAATTGAGATTGTATGGTTTTGTCTTGCAAATCCCAAAGGGAACATACCCGGCATTTTTTTTCTTTAGGTAAGTATTTCTTATATTTTAAAATTTGGTGCTTCTTATGAGACGTAACGTTGGGTAACTGAAAAAATAATATATCAATTGTAAATAATAAAATAATGAAAATTTCATAGGAAATAGCAGTGAGAAAAGTAAGGCCATCTTAACTATCTTTTAGATGATTTCCACAATGTTTGTGTATTTCTGTGGATTATTAAAAAGAAATAAGGTTAACATTTAGGTACTTTTATTTCATTTAATAATTTAGTATATTCTTTTAAAGGATCAAAATTATTAATTACCTGGCAGACCAGGCAAATTTTGATATATACAGGTCCCTCTAATTGAATGAAAGAAAGTACAAATTTTTTTCTAAAAATTCCTTTTTGCTTTTTTTGTATTTGTTTAAAAAGAAATTAAATTTTTGATTTCTTAAACTTACATTATCAACTTTTAAACTCGACATACTGTAGAACATAATATTTAACGGGTACTGTTGCAATGGATACCTAGGTACCAAAGGTTACTAAACATTTTTAACCACTGTTATTCTGTCTCATGAATGTTTGTTATTAGTAAAAAGTATATGCCTAAAAAGCAGTTATAAAAATTTTCACTTTTAAATGTACAACCAGAATCTTAGGATTAGATTAAACTCACTTACAATATCTTGCCCTTCTTTTATCACAAAATTGGTGATAAGTACATGAAACTATCATACTGTTCCGTGACACCCCGTATAAAACACGGATCCTGGTTTTACACCTTTTTATTGGATATCTGGTTTACAAACGTTTCTATGGTAACTCTTTAACGTAACGTAATAATGAAAACTGTTTAACCTTTAACTGTCTGTCAACTAAAACTAAAACTGGCCCGTGTAGATTTCCTTCGCGCTTTATATAGTAATGTGGAAAAGAATGGAAAAGTCTGGAAAAGTCTAGAATTAGCTGGAAGAATTCTTTTACTACGGATGCAAGAAAAGTGTTAAATAGATTTCCAGCGCCCTCAGGATAATCCGCAATGACCGTCGAAAAAGGGAAAAACTAAGGTAACCTATTTTTAATAAATTATTAACCTAAATAAAATAATTCTAACCTTTTACAATTCTATTAACTAAACAGATATTTTTAAAGTCTGTAACAATACAATGTTTGAAATTTATAGATTTTTGGTAAAAGTACAAAACTTACAAAAATATCGACCATTTAAATAGAAGGCTTCTTTCCATATTATATCAGATGATATAAAATCCAATGTTACACAATAATTTTAAATATTCTATGGTAGTATCGTTTAATAACCAACAATTTTGTGCAAAAAATAAAAAAAAAACAGCGAATGCTTGAATTTGACATTTGATGATGTCAACGTTATAGATAGTAAAAAAGAATTATGGAAGTCCGGCTATATCCATTGCCAAACCCCCCGGGGGCCAACCCCCTTTTCCCCGCGCCCTGCACGCCGGGCAATTTTGTTCTACAGTATTGGGCTTCCATACACCTTTAAACTTCCTTGTGTAATACGAGCTACTAAAAAATAGCCACAAACACGGCTGATCGGGCGTCCCGTGCGTAGTATGCGTAAGTTATTAAATTAATTTTTTGCGGACGAACTATGACTCTGACAAAAAAAAGTGCAAAACAACTTTTTGGTATTTTTTTTTACAAAATGGTATTTTTTATTTTCCATTATATTTATTCCATCCCAAAATAGTCAGGGTTTATGAAGAAAAAATTTTTTTTTTAAATTTTTTTTGACTAGGAAATCGATTGATCCATGAACTTTTCTCATATCAACCAATATACTTTAAACTAATTATAAAAAAAAATCAGTCATCGCTTATTACTTGTTCCTGTGTCCTCCACCAACTGGACTACTATAGGTCTATTAATATCTAGTAGTCATAAAGGCTCTAGTAGAGCACAATTACTAAAAACTTAATAAATGGGAGTAATTTAATTAGTCACAAAATCATTTCCGTTTTAGTAATATTATTTTTCGATGAAAAAACAGTATATTATCTAGATAAGACCTGGATAAATGAGGGATATACGCTAAAGAAATTTTGGCAATATCAGAATCTCACAACTGCTCGCCAGGCTTTTAATGAAGGTCTTTCCACGAGTTTAAAACCTCCATCTGGAAAGGAACTAGACTAATTATTACTCATATTGGAAGCAAGAAGGTTTTGTAGACGGAGGTCCTTTATTGTTTGAATCTTAAAAAACAGGAGATTATCACGAAGACATGAATTCTATTGTACTTGAAGACTGGTTTTCGCAGATGATCGACTTAATACCAGACGGTTCTGTTATTGTAATGGATAACACAAGTTACCATTCTAAAAAACTGGAATAAGTCCCAAATTTAAGCTGGCTCAAAAAAGATATTGAACTCTGGTTAATGCAGAAAAACATTGAATTTCCTAAAGATAGGGTTAAGCGAGGGTTATAAAAACTAGTAAAAATTAAAGTGGCGATAAATAAAGGTAGTTACACAAATTTCGTCATTGATGAAATAGGGAAAAAACGAAATATTAGTGTGTATCGACTGCCACCTTATCACTGCGAACTCAACCCCATAGAACTTATATGGGCAGAAGTGAAAGGTGAAGTTGCCAGAAATAATACAGCTTTTTAAATAGCAGACGTTAAATAGTTATTTACATTACAAGATGCGAAAGTTTACTTTTTGGTGTGAGGTGGTTTTTAAATGGCCGAGGCGAAGCCGACGCTATTTAAAACCTCCGAACATTAAAAGGGCCCTTTTGCATCGTGTAATGTATTATATTTTTTCTGCTGCTGTTCATGTATCGCATAATTTAATAATCATTAACATCATGTTTTAATGAAAAATCAGAGATTTTGAAATTTTACCTGTTAAAAATTAATCCATAGTAACACATCTATTGTTGACATTGTCTGACATCAGCACTTGTCAGATTTTGAATTATTGTTAATTTAGTATAAATCCATTCCCATTTTTAAAAAGTTAAATGAATATGAAAATGGCATCCCAAAAAACACTGACCTTGCGTGTGCCTCACTTCTGCCAGACAAATCTAAAAGAGGTACCATCAAACATATAAATCGTTTTTTGAATGGCTTGCTACAAAAAATGTGGGGGGGTTGACAAAATGTGATGTTGGCGTATTTTCGAAAAATCCGAGTCGTCACCACCAACCCTCTGATCTGTATATTCCATGCTCAAGTTAACAATTTCCGTAAACAAAAATCAAGATATTTCGGAGTTCAAGAAACTAGTTGCTTTTATTAAAAGGAAAAACGATGGTTATGAGGCAAAAAAGTCAAAAATTTTTAAAAAGAAGAAATCATAAAGTTTTTATGTAACGCGCCTGATCAAAGTTACTTAGCAATGAAAGTAATAGCCATTATGGGAGTGGCTGGGGCATGCCGGACAGACGAAATATACAGAATGAAGCTAAGTGATGTAGAAATAAGAAATGACGTGGCTATAGTAAAAATAGTGGAGTCTGAAAAATAAAGTTATAAGAAACTTTGTAGTAACCAACGATGAAGGCTCAGTTTCTTATGTCAGATTTCTACAGGAATATATTAAGCTGAGACCAAGGAATGCTCTAGATGAGCGTTTATTGTATCGTTATGAAAGAGGTAAATGTGTTAATCAAGTAATTGTAAAGCACACTATTTCAAATGTACCTAAAGAAATTGCGAAGTTTTTGAAGCTTGAAGACATCAGTAGATACAATGGCCATTCTTTTAGAAGAACGTCAACTACGTTCCTTGCCAATGCTTCGGATGTCGATATTTTGGACTTAAAAAGGCATGGAGGTTGGAAGTCTTCTTTTGTTGCGGAGGGATATATTGCTGAATCCTATAGTAATAAGGTGGAAATTTCAAAGAAGATTTTACACGAAATTCCTACCAATATTTCCTCTAATGAAGTAACAGTGAAAAATATGAATATTAACGTAGTTAAAGGTGATAACGATACCCCAACAACAAATTTAAAAACTGTTAATTCAAGTATTATTCCTCCAATTTCTTTGCCAATTGCTCAAATTGCACAATTACTTTTAATGTTAATACCTAACCTAGTTTTTTAAAATATTTTGTCATAAATTAGTTACTTTTTATAAATAAATCCTAATATTTCCCACAAGCATATTTTCTTTTTTTTACTCTTACTTTTTTGTCCAGGCGCTGAAACTATTACTTTCGTAGCTAGCAACGCTTAGCAACCAGGTAACACGAAGGTTCTCTTTCGTTATCATTCTCGTTGCTAGGACCACAAAGTTTTCTTATTTATACAGTAGTAGAAAAAAACTTTTTCAAAATGTCATATCTAAAGTTTTTCCAAAAAACTGGGAAAGATGTGTTGAACATGTGCTACATAGTAGAAATGTGAAATATGGATATAGTAGTCGATGAAACTGTTGAAACTCTTATTATAAAATAAGACTTAAATGATTCAGGCAGTGATAGTTCCTTAAGTGATCTGTCAGGTATGGAAAATTGCTGAGAGGTAGATGTGAGTACTACATTTATTATAATAATATGGATTCTGTACCCCAAAGCCAGACTATGGTAAGTTCAAAAATTAAATTTTCAAGAAAGTCATTTTGTTGAATTATTTTTTTGTTTTTTTTTAACTATAATTTATTTCTTTTAATATGAGGTCTAAGTTTTAAAGTGTGGTAAGAGAAAGTTTATATGCATAAAACCTAAATATTTGGAGGTTTGTAGTAAAAAAATCTGCTAGTAGCAGGTTCCATAGTATAAACAATCCAGCGATGAAAAAAAGAAGTTCAGGGCCTCTCATATTGGACTGTAAAAGGATGCATCAAAGTGGCACTACGTATTGTTCTGTTGGGAACTGCCAGAGAAGGAATTTTACTGCCCAACTCTTCGGAGCAGAAGCCGTGAAAATACCTTTAAAAGAGCAACAAATCTCCTACACCTCTTCACTGGGCAAGAGAAAGTTTTTCTGTAAGGGTGGGATCATTAATAATATGTACAGCTCTTCTTTTAATGGCGTAAAAAATGCTCTAGAGGGCAATATTCTAAAAAAGAGGGTCTAATCTGGGATACCTATAGAGTATACAGATTAGAAAAAGATAAATGTATCTAAAGATAAGTCAGTTAAGCGATTTTGGCATCCCGGGCTTTAAATCCTACACAAATCAACTATTGTTTTTATGCACATATAAAAAAAATAGATTTTTCAATCCATGGCTTTGTCCTATTGTTGGTTCACCGCCGTTACTCTTCTTCAGAAAGACTACTATTGACAACATTGGTATTGGTCATCCGCCCCTTAAACAACGTTTTGATTCGGTCTGTCTCAAGAAGTTAGGTGATCAGTGCGTTCTTGCAAGTATCAAATCAGTGTTGACAGATATCCATCTCAGAAAAACAATTGTACTAAATGGATTATCAGTTATCAGATTTAAAGTAAAGAAAGTGTCTGTATCATTAAAATCTTGGACTTCCATTGTCTTTATTTGTCAATTGATACACTTCGTTTCGGTTAGTGATATACCTCCAACCGTTTTGCTAAATACATTTTGGTTGTTACCTATATTACAGCTGTTTTAAATTTTCTTTTTTTCCAGTAGGTTTCTTTTTGAATATATTTTTTTTTTTGCTTCCGACAATTGAATGCGGTGTTGCTTTGACCAAGCGTATTCGGCAATCCCTGACTTCGACGTTTCACCTCATTCCGTATGTCTGTTGTGTTCTTTAACTTTCTCGAATGGTCTTTTTGTTTTCCCGATGTATACCTTACCACATTCACAGAAAATTTGATAGATACAGTCATTATTTGAAACATTGTTGTCCGGTCTTGTCTTAGTAAGAATACTTCCAATAGTGATTTGGGATTTATATGCCGTTTTAATATTATACTTATTCGCGATTCTGCGAATTTTTTCCAAAGTTCTTAACAAGTATTCTTACAAAGATGAGACCGGACAACAATGTCCAAATAGTGACTGTATCTACCAAATTCCCTGTAAATGTAATGGGGTATACATCGGGGAAACAAAAAGACCATTCGAAATTAAAGTTAAAGAACACAAAAAACATACGGAACAAGTTAAAACTTGAAGTCATGGATTGCCAAACACGCATATAATGGTTGGCAACAAAAATTATTTCTTAGGAAACCCACTGAAAGAAAAGACATTTAAAAAGCTTAAATATTGTAAACAACCAAAATGTATTAGCAAGGCCTAGTATTGACTTTCCGAATAGCTGGCAAACACTGATAGTATATAAGTCGTAGCTTTTAAGAATAGTTTTTAGTCATCACTTGAAAACGATTGGAGATACATCACTAACCAAAACGTTGTGTATCAATTAACAAATAAGGACAATGGAAGACCAAGATTTTAGTGTTAATGAATTTTAATACTAGTAAGTTTATATTTGAGGTAGGTTGGTAAATTCTCGAAAATCTACTATTAGAACAAAAATATACAAATCCAAGGTTCTATATGTAGGCGAAAAAATCGCACAACATAAAAATTAAGCTTTTAAGTGTTATTTCGCTTAAAATAAACTTTGCTGAATATAAAAGTGTAAAATTGAAGTAGGTCTATAAGCACGTTCAGCCCAGAGTGTTGTTTTTCAATACGACTATTTATATTTTATTTCAACTAACCAGTTAGTTATAAGTAATGGTCTGGAACCTAGCAACTACATTTCGGGCAAAGATATCTGCACCAATAACAAATTTACAAATATATATATATATATATATATATATATATATATATATATATATATATATATATATATATATATATATATATATATATATATTTATATATATATATATATATATATATACACTTTCTCTGGAAAATCCCAGACCTTCAATTATACATGATGAAAGCAGTGAGTTGTTCCTCTCTGTGGATCGCCTAAGTTTTCCCCAGGGTCCTGCTACAGATGAGAATATCAGTTTGGAACTCTTTACAACTCGAGATTATATTGATAACAATTTAGTTACAAATTCGCAAAATACTAATCAACAAAATTATTTGTTTGCCACTTTACCATATTTTAAAGATATAACTAATAAATTGTCTCAGGTTTTAAGGAGTAACAACAATTTAAAAATTGCTAACAAAACGGTCCTTAAGGTGGGCGATTTACACTCAAGGGTGAAAGACAAAACTCCCATTACGTCTCTGTCGGATGTAGTCTACAGCATTCCTTGTTTAGATTGTGACCAAGTTTACATTGGTCAAACCTCTCGCCCTCTTTGTGGAAGAATTACCTCCCACAGGAGTGGCTGTAGACTGCACCCGGAGAGATGTGCACTTGCATCCCATGCTAACTCCACCTTACATAACATATAGTACATAAACTATGGTGAAACGAAGGTTTTGACGAATCAAAGAAACTATAAAAACCGTCTTTTCTTGGAAATGGTGTATATTACACAAACACAAGACACTATGAACAAGAAAACGGATGTTGAGCATCTCAGTGAGATTTATTCTTACCTAATAGAGATAGACAAGAATTACAATAATAGACATCAATTATTAACCTCCCTAAACTCGGAATAGTTGTTGGCTTTCGTATTTGTAAAACAACTTTTGTATTTTTGTCTCTTTCTACAACAACACTAGCTATCACTCCCACAGTGGGACCCATTCGTGGTTGATTCATTGATGGTTGAGTATAATTTCACGTCTTATGAGTACCGGACATTTATACAGTCCCCCTTTTTTGAATTGTTAGATTTCCCAACCTGGCTTTATCGGCCTGTCAGTTATAAAAATATGTCAATGGGTGTGCTAACTTAACGTTTTTGTTTTACATTTAAATTGTTTTAAAGTCATCATGTGAGAATATTTTAAAATGTGTTTTTTACTCCTTTGCGGTTTTAGTTTGTTCGAATGTCACTTAGTGTTTGTATCTTCAATATTTTAATAACATATCATCATTTAAGCCACCCTCAACAAAGATATAAGTTTGGAACATACAAAAAGATTTTGTAATACCTTATATCTAAGGATAACATTTTTTTGTCCAATTTCAGTTCCTTGAGAATGAAAATAAAAATTTCCGAAAGCTTGGAGAGACTTTAAAGAGTACTCTTATTAATTGCTGCAATCCCCAATATTCACTAGTTATTACCAACTAGTCAGCAACGACTAGAATCAAATAAAAAGAACTATGTTAAGCGCCTACACTCTAAAATAGAGTATGGCACCGCAAGAAGAAGTGTATAACCAATGTCATTTAAGGGTCATTGAACCTAAATTGTCATTAAAATAAATTAGTATGGTATATTAGTATTAAAAGATGTAGAAAATTATGTTATATAAGTTAGGTAAGTTAGTTATGGAAGAATACCAAAAGTTTATTTGAAAATTAGAAAAATTACGTACACCATTCTAACATGTATTATCAACTTTGAAACCAAAATTAATAATCAAAGTCAAAAAAACATATCTTTATTTATATCAAATGGAAGGCAAATAAATTTACCAAATTTCTGTTTTTGGCTTAAAAACTCAGTTGTTTTGTGGGATATAAAAGCAAAAAACGCCACAAAATGACAACATTCACATTTTACAGTTGCTCCTGAATCCGTGCTACTAGTCTTAAGAAAAACAAATGAATGTCAATTAATCATTGGGTCAGTCAATGATTTTAACCATACTTTTTCAAAATGTGTAAACAAACAAAATTTAATAAGTCTTAGTGCAGTAAAGTGAAAAATAACAAGTAATAATACAAACTAATCATACTCAGTATTTTTGTTGCGAAAATTTAAGTTACAATTATTTGCAGTTTAGTGCAAAATACAAAATAATTATTCTATAAATTTTCGACACCAATATGGCAATCATTTTTAAAAAGATTGTTGCATGTGTAAAAAGGTTCTGTGTGTACTTAAGACTTGCCTATGTCGATTGTTTTAAAATTGAAAAGAAAACCCAATTCCTCATTTCACAGTCTCTTTTACATTTAAAACTACAATATATTTGCTGTTGGTGCAGCTTGACCCCGATCAAAATCAAAGACGTGAGCGAAGAAACAACAAACAAAAACAAGTTTCCAAGAGAACCGGTCGGTCCGGGAGATGGTAATGGTGTATCCACTCAACATCTCTCCGATATTTTTATTGCTTTCTGCTGTACGTTGCAGGAGTAAACTTTAGTTTTTATGCTGTTTACTCGGCCTGTGTGCCGTTTTAAATCACTGGAGATATATCTTAGGTTTTTATAATTAACCAGTAAGCTGATATCTGCCAATTAACTGCTAAACAGGGAGCAACATTAGTTTTTTATATTTTACTTCTAATATTCCTGTAACTATTTTACCACCTACCACTTGTCGATTTTAGAGTTACCAGCCTCAAATATACGGGTTTTAAATTTTTTACGGGGGATAAATTAAAATATCAGTTTAAGACGATCAATCTAGGTGCACTCTAGTGCGCCAGTGCAAGTCCCGGCCTGACAAACACAGTGTGTATATTACACAAAACGTTTAAGCGTGTTTTTAACTGACTCACTGTAGTAGGTTTCGGAACACAAGTAAAAGAAAAATTCTGAAACTGAACATTTTTACTTAAAACGCCCCGAAACAGTGGCGGTAATATCATATTTTTAGGGGGTATTTCAGAAGTTTGCCATCTGATTGAACCTGAGTTTCTGAGCTGACAATTGTCTTAGAATTTAAAATACAGGCAGGATTTTATTCCATTCAGTAAATTCAAAAATTAAAGATTCCTCAAAAACTCTTATGTAAAATAAGGGCCAAGTTCCTATCCAAAAATATTGGAAATATAAATTATTTAATTTTAAATTTGAGAAATTTAATATTAATTATTTCTTTTGATTTATCAACCTCACGTACATTTTTTTTTAATTTTTCCTTTATTTCTAACTTCAAATCACAAACCGTGGTTTTATAAATCCTGTGACAAAGCCAGACTTTTAAAAATTCAAGCCCACAAAAAGTTTCTTCAAAACCCTAGTCTCGAAAATCGACAGGCTAGCATCGAAGCAAGAAATCGGTATAATCAGACCATCTCAGAAGCAAAAGACCGTTTCAACAATCGGATAAAAGATAAAGTTCTTTCTTGCTTAAATGGCAGTAAAGCTTTCTGGTCCTTTGCCAAAAATATTAGTCAAAACTTTTGCACAATTCTTTTTTAATCTCTGAAGGTGGAATTGTCTCTACCTCCAAAGTAAAAGCCGAACTATTTGCCAAACAATTTGCTGCCAATTCTACGCTTGATCCTCCTATTAATCTTCCTCTTTCAACAGTTGTCCCTGTTTCTCATAAAATGTCCGATATAATTTTTAAAGTCAAACAGATCAAGCGTATTCTTTCTTCTCTTAATACAAAATCGTCTGGCTGATGGCATACCAGCAATCGTCTTAAAAATGTGCTCCCTGAGCCACCCATCCTAACTTGCCTTTTCGAATCTCTTACAACACGGGCATTTTCCTGAGAATTGGAAAGCTGCACGTGTGCAACCTGTCCCCAAAAGGATCCAAAATCTCCTTCCACTATAGACCTATATCTCTTCTTTCTGTTGTTTGCAAAGTAATAGAAAAATTCATTAATTCCCAAATCTTAAAGTATCTGGAAACATAAGATCTTACATGATAGACAGTATGGATTCCGTCACAGTAGATCCACAGCTGATCTTTTTTTCTTTGTCTTACACAACTGGAACAAGTTCTTGAGTTTTTGGTGAATCCCACATCGTTGCTCTTGACATATCCAAAGCTTTCGATCAGGTCTGGCACAATGGGCTTTTAACAAACTTCCTTCTTACGGTCTTCCACCTAAGCTACGTATATCAGTTACTGTAGATGGTCATTCTTCCAGCTTCTACCAAATAAATGCTGGGGTGCCCCAGGGCTCAGTGCTGGCACCTACGCTGTTTCTTCTACACATTAACGATCTTCTCTCTTCCACAATCAATCCCATTCATAGTTTTGCTGACGATAGAACCCTCCACTCTAGTATTCAATTTCAATTTCAATTTTAAACCAAAATTATGCAAGTTTTCTATTGCGTGATTAGCGAAAGCAGTTGAATTTTCTTTTTATGTTCCTTATGCTTGGTTTATGTTCATTTATTCTATTCTTTAAATATTGCTTTGTTTGTCAAATATAGGTTTTTGAACACTCGAGGCAATCTATTTTATAAATAAGATTTAATTTATATTTAAAAATCTACGCCACTGTATAACAAAGATTTATTTTATCCTCGGCTGTCAAGTCTTACCTTTGTTTTTCATCTGCATGAGAATAATTAATAGTGCCAATGTAATTCTTATCAGATCTCAGGAATCGTGCGTGTTGCCACTGTAGTGCGTCGAAACGCTTATCTTGTAACTCCAAGAAAAATTAGGAACCGTAGAGGAATTATCGAATTTTACCATCTCCGACTTGCTTTGCTCGACCTGGTTAATGTATTCTCTATTTTTGTATTATACGTATTAAAGGATTTTTTTATTAAATAAAATATTTTTTTTCTAGAAACGCGCAGAAAATACGGCATTTTCATACGCATTTTAACCTAGAAAATGGCCCTTTTTCGCACTTAACGAGAAAATAATATGTTTTTCTACGACGGTGCACATTTGTATACTTTTGCGCACGTATTTTAGTTCTGGAAGAACCATTAGTCTAGTCGTTTCCTGCAAAAAATAGTTAGAAGGCTTCAAAAAATATGAGCGATAGCTCATTCGAAGCGGAATGCAAATCTGAGAAAGGCGTTGTGAGGATTTTTTCTGCCAATAAAAATTGCATATGTTATTAACAAAAAACAAAAAAAAGCCATTTCGATTTTTAATGATAACTCCAAAACCATAAGAGATAGCGGAAATTGCAAAAAAGATCCTTGAAAAGGAGGAAATTTTATAAAAATAGTCCCGACTCAAGGAACTCTATCTTCATTATTTATAATTTTAATTTGAAGCTAAAAATGGGCCTCCGCGGGACAGTTTTGGTTGCGCGCTCGGTGTCAAAACCAAGTACGTCACAATAAATAATTATTTTTAAGGTATCAAATATTAATTGAATTTTTTTTTAATTATGGTAAATTCGGAACACCTTAAAGAATTTATTCCCGTTGAAAATTTAACTTAAAGTCAATTCTTTCACAAATTAGACAATTGTTATATTACAAAAAATTTTTTGAAATTCCGTCT
>JAHBCN010020853.1:0-14760 GCA_019359885.1 Listronotus oregonensis | reverse complement strand
AAGTTGTACCATTATTTTCATATAAAGTCCCCAAATGGTTAGAGTTTTTACCATTTTCGTTTTGAATTTCTTGTTTTTACAAAATTTGTCGGGTTTGTTAAAAGAGCAAAAATTTTGAAGTTTTGGGAAAGTCTAGCAAATACAATCCGGGATGGTTGCTCCCGTTCGGGATATTTTTAAAAAATACAAGTTTTTCCCGCCTGAGCATTTTTGTTGCTTTCTTTTAACATTCAAGCATGTTGAACTTTTAAAAATTTTTAACATGTTTTAACACTTTTCAAAACCTTTCTTAAAAACTTATTTAAATTACTTTTTTCTACAAAAAATACCAAAATATTTAACAATATCAAGTACCATTAATTCTCAACTATTCATAAGCTGTTAAAATATTAAAACAAAAAAATAATATGCACGGCCTACTGTTTTTTACGTAGCAACTTTAAATATGTGACTTTAATCATAATAGGGCATCCTATGTCATTTTATTAGTCATGGAATGTTGATTTCTGTAGGCACATTATTTTAATTTTTAAATCGTTATACTCAAGGTTTTAAAGATAAATATAATAAGTGATACATAAAAATTTTGGGAAATTTTTACCAGCTTTTAAAAAATCCTATAATTTATAGGGTGGTCCTTTTAAAAAAAATTGATTTTGGGGTGGTACGAAAATCTAAACGCCCTGAAAAAAATATGCCTATCGCAATGAATTCTACGAAAAAAGTGCCTTAAGAAAGTTTTTATCAAAATTAATTATCTTTATTAATAAGAAAGTTTTGGGCTTTTAAAAAAATCGACGAAATTGAGAAACGCCCTAGGGGCCCAAAACGATAAGAGATAGCAAAGTTTTGTTAGCGCCAGTAGTTTTCTTATTAAATTTGAGCCCCGGACACCTTGGTTAATTTTTTCATCCCTTCAAATAAGGGTTGTTCCCATAAGAACGCGTCCAGTTTGGGACACCCTGTACATACACTTATACGGTTAAAATACTCGTATTACTATTAAGATTGGCTCAGGTACTGAGGTTTTTATTTCTGTTGATTATAAATAATATAATTATATTTTTTCCCTATACTTCAATTATAATTGTCAACACTTCTCTTAATTTAATTCATTAAATTATAATAGTTTAGTAAAATTTTTTATAGGTATCGGTCTTGGCATTTATTGCATTTGTGTTGTTTTTAATGTAAAACATTTCCATAAATTCTCTTTTTTGATTATTAAATTCAGTTTTTTAAATTTTGGTGTCTTGAAAGTTAAACTGGTGTAATGTTTGGCTTTCGTGTTTTGTTAATGCCGTTTTATTTTATTTTTTTTGTCATATTTGTGGCCATTTAGTTGGTTTTGGAGGTATTGAGTTGTTTGGCCTATGTATACGCTTGAACAGTGTGTGTTCCATGTGACTGCTGTTTTGGTCAATGAAGTTAAAAGTTTAGAAATTTTGTTAAAGATAACATCAAAATTGATAAAATGAGCAAAATCAGCCAGTTGACTGAATATCCGTTGATTAAAAATAAGTTTGTTGCATCTAGTGTGTCTAACATTTGTATAACATTTATTATATTTATAACATTGCCAGTCACAGTTGCAAGAAGCAAGAGGTCGTTTTCAAACTTAAAAATGCAAAAAGCTATTTAAGAAACTCGATGTCTAGTACGTATTAGACTATGTTATCTTAGTATAATTAGAATTAAACATGTGAGATCTTGATGTTTAAATTTAGACAAGTTAGCTAAACAATTTTTGCAGATACAAAATTCTTCAGGGTTTTGTTAGCGATTAAATTCGACCCATTACATTTAATATACACCAAGGCAATGTAATACAAAATCGTAAATACGTTAATTTAACATAATATAGTCAAAAATGAAAAGCATATATTAATAATAATTTAGGTCTCAAATAAAAGTCAGTCATGTAAAATTTGTATGTCAAAGAACTATATAAATCATTATCATACCCCCTAAACAAAATAAACTAAGATTTTTTTTAGGGTAAAAGGAAAAAATTTTTTCCCCAAAAAGTTTTTTTTTAAATTTTTGAAAATGTTAAATTTTGAAAAGTTGATCAGAACTAAAAAACCCTGTTTAAATATGCAATTAACCCATTTACGATACAAAAATATTTTTCTTTTGGAAATGTATGTCTATAACATAAAAACAAATTTAACCCGTAAAAATAAGGGATTTTAGATGCTTAAATAGAAGAATTGTTTAGAGGAAATTTTTTAAAACGCCCAAAAACCGTTGAATTTATAAAGAACATAAAAAAGGCGTTATTAACTTATATTCATTCAAAGTAAAAATAAAAAAAAAAAAAATTTCAAAAATTTTCGACGTAAATGGGAAATTGCATATTTAAACAAAGTGGTCAGTTCTTGGGTCAACTTTTTTATAACAATTTTTTGAAATTGTCAAAAATAAAGGTATTTACTCTTGGGCAAAGTTCATACTTATTGACAAAAGTTTGTATTACGCATAAAAAAATTATCTAATAGTTGCATTTTAGGTTTTAGACCATGCAGAAATTTTTATGAAGAATAACTAAAATTAATAAAAAAAAAGTTTCATGGGCAACTATTGAATGGGGACAGTGTCTTCGGGGTTGCAACCTAGTCGTCCCATTGCTGAAGAACGTAGGTTTGGTTTTCTCCCCCTTTTGAATACTCGTTTCGAATATCTGCAGGTTATTGATTTGAGGTAAAGACAAAAAGTTCGGTGGTATTGGAACATTATAGTACTTTTTTACTATCGACGTGTTATTTTCCCTTGATACCATAATATGCTATGTTATGTTAGAGGGGAATTTAAACAGGTATGGGTAATGGGAGTTGAGGCGCGTGAACTATTGTTCTCGTTGGTAAGGTGTATTTTTCACTTTTCGTATTTTAAACTTAAATTCTTATTAGTTGATTTAATATAAAGTGTAAAACTACAAATTGGATGGAACTACCAAATTTGAATGGTTTTAAACATTTGAAAATTTTACCGTGATCTTTGTTATATTAAGCAACAAAGATGTCGAAAGTTGGTCAATGAATTTACACAGCATATAGTCGACATAAAATAGTTTTGAGAATGAAACTTAAACCATGTTTAAACAAATAAAAACAACAAAAATTTTGTTCTTAGAATTTAAATAACGTTAAAATAAAAACATTTTAAACAAAACTAAAAGCTCCGTAATATTATGGAAGTTTTAACACTTAACATCTCCGACTTGCTCTTTCATATCAATAAAAAATTAAATAAAAACTTTTTTATGTCAGAATTTCGGGTTTTCATATTTAAAAATAAAATTCTTTATAAGAAAATTAAAACCCAAAATTAAAATTAATGTAAATAAATATAGGATATAAACATAAATATTTAATTTAAACAGAAACATTAAACTTTTTTAAGTCTTATTATAATATCTTTTAAGATAAGAACAAAAAACGAATCGCGTAAAAAAACAAAACATATATTTCTAATGGGAAAAATACATACCTTTTTTTTGGTTCAAATTTAAACTTTGTTTACACACAAAATACCTTAATAACGGGTTTTAAAACGTTTTTAATTTAAGAGTCTTATTTTCATTCGCACTTCAGACTGTCATAATATTTATTAACAGAGGGCGGATCTTGAAAAGCCAACAAATAAGTCCCTGGAATTACCGATCAGCAAGAAAACAATCAACGGGACTTAACAGGATAATACGAAAAGGAGTAACGAAATGCATGCAGAACGGGGGTGCATTCGTGTGTAAAAGCTGTTTACTAGATGCGCACCGTACTGTCCGAATAAAACGGTTTTTGCCTTAAAAAGATCCGTTCAATGATGTTAGATTAAACCCCCAAGGATGCTCATTTCAGAGTCTTTTTTACATGGGACCAGGGAAAGTGTGTTGGCAAATCAACTTTTAAAATTGTCCAAATTAACATTAGAAGCAAATGTATTGCATTTACACTTTAACAAACTCCTTTGGTAATCAAATTTATTTACTGTGTATCATAGAGAAAAATTGGGCAGGATATATCTGGTTTCAAAAGGGCCTCGCGTAAATTAAGGTTGGTATTCCGAACTACATTTATCATACATTTTTGTTATATTAGCGTCTAGAAACTATTTTATAACAAACAACACTTTTTTTGTCGTGGTTTTTCTCAGACAAGGGTTAAATCTGAAGAGCGATAATTGGCCTTAAAACCTTTTTGCTCACCTTTCCCAAAACCCCCCCTGGATTGGGGGAAATTAAGTTGATTTCAGACCTATAACCCCAGGGGGAAGGCTGTGAGGTTATAAAACCACCTTCGCCAAAGGGGTAAAGCTGGGATAAAATAAAATAATATATATTTATATATATATATATATATATATATATATATATATATATATATATATATATATATATATATATATATATATATATATATATATATATATAATATATATATATATATATATATATATATATATATATATATATATATATATATATATATATATATATATATATATATATATATATATATATATATATATATATATATATTATTTTGATATTTAAACCCTTTCCCTACCAAACCCCAATGCCCCAGGTGGTTTTATTGGGCTAAAACCCTTACCCTTTTCCCCCCAAGGGTTATGGGTGCTCTGAAATCTTCAAGTCTATTTTAAAACCACTAGGGTTTGGGCGGAGGTTATTAACAGCCATTTTTTTCTTCAGATGCCCATTAAGAGGAAAAAAAACCAAAAAAAAAAGGGAAGTTGAAAAAAGGCCAAAAATTTTAAAAAAGACCAATATAAAAAACAAAGGAAAAAAGGGAGTTTTTTGAATGCAACGCCATCTTTAAAGGATTTGGGGCAACACAGATATAGTCCTCCACTCAAATTAATACTACGTAAGTCATTTTTTGCCTTTGGGGGGTTTAAAAAATCCGGGCTAGCGCTGAAATATTTCAATTTTAAATTCTTGGACAATTTTTAAAAGTTGATATTTTTGCATACCAACACAACGTTACTTGGTACATGGTACAAGACTTAATATGGTACGTACCCCTTGGTACGTCAAACATCTTTGGGACGGGATACTGCTAGAGCTGTAGCCCTTGTATTGGTACTGAGAACGGTGCCTTTTATCCAAACGAAACGTTCCCCAAAAATCATTTCGTTCTGGTTTTTTTACTCGTTTTTCGTTTTAAACCGTTCAGGGAAAGAATTTGCGTTTTTTCGTTTGCTGATCTTTGTTTTTTCCAGGGACGGTCTGGCCATTCGTTTTTTCAAGATCCTTTCCCGCCTTTTAAAATTCGCGGATCCTGAAAATGCGAATGACCAAAATGGCCCGTTCCCTTTTTCGGTAAATTTAAAAACGTATTAAACGTTTTTTAAAAGGTATTTTGTGTGAAAAAAATTTAAAATTTGAAAAAAAATATGAAATTTTTTTTAAAAATTTAAAAATTGTTTTTTTTTTTATTCCCCTTTTTACTTTTTTTTTTCTTATTTTAAAAAAAGGATTTAAAAAAAGGCCCCGGGTTTAACTTTTTTTTTTTAAATATTAAATTGTTTATATCTCATATATTATTATTTACTTTAAATTTTTTTTAATTTTTTTACAGTTTAATTTTTTTTACAAAAAAAGAAGATTTTATTTTTAAATATGAACCGAAATTCCTGACATAAAATTTTTTTATTTAATTATATTTTTTATTGATAGGGCCCCAATAAAGTGCAGATGTTAAATTTTTCTTGCCCATAACAATTGGGGCCCTTTGGGCAATTTATTCTACGAAAAAGAGTTTCTTTGTTGTTTTAGTTTTTTTAAAATTTTTTTATTTTTTTTTTTCGTTTATTTTAATTTAAGAAAAAATTTTTTTTTTTTTTTTTATTTGTTTAAAACATGGTTTATTTCATTTTTTGTGATTAACATTCTAACCAAAACTATTTTTAAAGTCGACTTATTAATAGAATCTTAAAATTTCATTGATAATAACTTTCGACATCTTTTTTGTGCTTTAATATAACATAAGATCACGATTAAAATTTTTTTAAAATAGAAATCCGCAAATTTGGTAGATTTCAAAATTTTTTTTAGTTTTACACTTTATTTTTAAATCAAACTAAATTAAAAATTTAAAAACAATTTTTTTAAAAACGGCAATGAAAATAATTACGACTTTTTAAACTTTTATGTTTTCAACCCCAGTAACGTTCGATACGAATAGACTATTATTTCAACATAAAATAGCTTTCATACAAACAAGATAAAGAACGATACAAGAACGAACTTTCATATATAAGAATAAAACGGGACCTCTTTTTCGTTCCACCCCAGAAAGCAGATTGTACCAATGCAAAGATCCCTACGGAAACCCGATGGGTCTGGAGGGGGGAGAATTAAAAAATGGTTGGCCACAAAAAGACCGAATCGGTTCCCGGCCGGGGGGAAGTTTTCCCCAAAAATCACCCCCCCCCCCCCCTTTTTTTTTTTTTTTTTTTTTTAAAACCTACCTACCTACCTAGCTGTATAACTATCTTGTGAACATTTATTAATAGATATTTTCCTTCTTAGCAGTTTTAGCAAAATAAACCTTTTTTTTGCTCTCCTTGGAGAATAAAACTTTTTAACTTTAACTTTATATCTTAAGAAATTTACCCCAAAATTAAAATATTTTTTTTCTGATTTTATAAATTATAAATAAAAAAAATAGGTTAAATTTAATTTTTGCTTAGTCTTAGCGATGAAAGTACGTAAATAAAGGTATTTCCTTTGACACATTTAAAAATGAGAAGTGACACCTGGCTGTATTTAGAATGTCATCTTTAGTAAAGGACAAAAACAAGTTGTCCTGTTTAAAAATCCAAAGTTTATATTATTTTTAAATTAGGAAGAACGTTGACCAACATATGGTTGTTTATTAAAAAATACAGTTTTATGTCTTATACGCACTTAAAATGAAATTTTGATATCGCTAAAAAAGTGAAAGTTAGAATGGCAAACTACTGGTTTAAATTTAAAATTTCATAAATTTAAAACACAGATTGGTGTTTGTCTTAGCTCTGCACTTTTCAAGTTTTAAAATATAATGAGAAAATGATCAAATTTTTAATTTTTAAATGTATAAAGTACCTACATAAAATAAATTTTGATTAAGTGAGGAACGAGAGTGGAGAGAGTAGTCTCTTAAGCGACAGAAAGGCAATATGGCCGAGACGAGATACCCATTTTCTCTTAAGTTTGGTTGGTTAAGTATTTTTTAACATATAGTATATTATATAGGTGAAACACCTGTTAATCAAACATAAAATACAACGTGATTCAGCTATGATGCAACCTGCAACCACAACTAAGACCTAAAAGCTTTAAGAAGTCAATAAAATAAAATAATTGGCGCATGTATTGGAAAAGTGCTACAAACCAAAACGACTTGGATTTTTAAAAATTATCGAAACTTTTTTAATTAAATAGTTCTCAGAAGTGCTAAAATATTTTAAAACCAAATTAATATATTATTTTAAATATTGTTTGATTTACATTAACTATGTATTCCTATTTTTTTTTTTTTCACTTACACGCGCCCATTATTTTATTAAAAAGGTCTTGTTTGGTACCCGCGAAAAATCCCTATCTATCTTTATATTCTCTAAGATGGGACCACTTCGGTTTTGATTCCGGGGTAAGGAACTGAGTGTGCACAAAATATTGACCCCTACAAACTGGCAGTTGTGTAAAACAAAATAAAGAAAAACGCTCAAAAAACCTCTAAAAATCAAAATACTTATCTACGTTTTGGTGGCGAGTCTACCACCGTTTTCAAGATAAAATGTCATTTATGACAATACGTCATACATTTTAACCAAAAGCACTTAAAATTTCTTAAGTTTTGTATTAAAATTCTTTTATAAATTCATTAATTTTAAATATAATTTAATTTTAAATATTTTTTTTTGGTTAATTTTATTTTATAAATGGTTGTAAACTTACCACCGAAACGTAGATAAATAATTTGATTTTAGAGGGTTTTTTTATTTTATTGTGCTGGCCATTACATGAAGATTATGTCTGAAATGAAATTAATAAAAATACAGTTTAAATAACTGCAATTTTTTCCAAAAGTATTTTCTTTTTTGGCACATTTATAATCAGATAAAATACTTTCTAAACTTATATAATCAGAAAACTGTTTCTTTTAGAAATATCACTAAGAATAAACGTATTCAGGCATTTTCTTATAAAAAAAATTATTTAATGCAGTTAAACTGTTCAAATCATAGCCGCCTGGCGGCTGTGTGTAGCAAATTATTGGTAAATTTAAATTTAAAAATTTATATTCTATTATTATTTGGGCAAAACATATATTAAACGCAAAGTAGCTGGCTTATATAATATGAAACTTGTACGATATTGTACAAATGTATAAATATTCTTTAAATAATAACATCCGGCATCATATCAGTTATGGTCTAATACTTAGTCGAGGAAATAAAGCAATAAACCTCCGAATTTTGTGCAGTAAGAAGGATTATGGTACGGTTTCTTTGTATTGATTCGTTAGAGAGTCTAGAAATTTAGTGACACTATTAAGAAATTTTTGTAAGGTAACCATAAAAACATATTTACTTGTGCACCGCAAAACTAACAGGCAGCACGATCTCTCCCTTGCGGCGCTTTTGATATTTTAAAACACCAAACAAAACAAAAACGACTACAATAATTCAAATAAAGAAGACAAATCACATCTCAGCAGAACGACGGCTGAACCTCCACGAAAAAAATGACCGTACTTTCCCGCCAATTCACAAAAGCGTGCTGCTTTCTGTTAGTTATGTTGTGATACCAGTATGTTACCGGTATGTTGTGGCAAGGGCGGATTTAAAGAGGGGCGAATGAGGCAATCGCTCCCCCCCCACTGCCAGCAAAAAAAAGGAAAAAATAAAAAAAACGAGTTAAAAATAGAAGAACGGAACTGTTGTTACGATATTTAGTTAGTTATTAATTGAAAACTTTTTATGTTACCTATTGCATTAGGTTAGGCATTAGTTATTTGTAAAAAATAATGTGGTTGCTATAATACGTAGGCCTATCGTAATTTTTAACTTAGAAGTGGGGCCAGAGGGGTGGCTAACCTGGACGAAGAACCGCCGGACTCCCGGACCCTCTTTACCCACAATACAAATACCCCCAAACTCACCGGTTATCCTGCCTAAGACCCCCCCCCACGTAGGGGTTTTCTGAATCAGTCCTTGCGTTGTGGTTACCTAGCAAAAATTTATTATATATGTTCAAAAAGAAATAAAAATTGCATTGGCGCATTAGTTATTTGTAAAAAATAATGTGGTTGCTATAATACGTAGGTCTATCGTAATTTTTAACTTAGAAGTGGGGCCAGAGGGGTGGCTAACCTGGACGAAGAACCGCCGGACTCCCGGACTCCCGGACCATCTTTACCCACAATACAAATACCCCCAAACTCACCGGTTATCCTGCCTAAGACCCCCCCCACGTAGGGGTTTTCTGAATCAGTCCTTGTGTTGTGGTTACCTAGCAAAAATTTATTATATATGTTCAAAAAGAAATAAAAATTGCATTGGCGCATAAGAAAAATGCATTTTTAAAAGTGCATCTCGAAGTTAGTAAATAAAAATATTATAACTCGGTAAATATTGACGAAAATGAGTTCAATTTTACTACTTGGGGATTTTTGGGGTCTCTGAATACAAATATGACGATCGACAGTGATCTCAGACGTTAGCTACCTTTCACCAGGGTGACTAACTACTACGTTGTTTCCTGGAGTTTTGTGGAAATTCGTTAAAAAAATATGCTGAAACTTGTTACTCCGGGGGTTTTTGTGATCGCTCGACACGAATATCAGAATGATAACGGCCCCCTTGGTACCTAGTACCAGGACGGCTGGTTTCAGTGTCAACCATTTTATTCTTAGTCATTTTTTATTATAAGAATACATTTATAATTAAATATATATATATATATATATATATATATATATATATATATATATATATATATATATATATATATATATATATATATATATATATATATATATATATATATATATATATATATATATATATATATATATATATATAATTTATATAATATATATTTTTTTTTTTTTTTTTTATTAGTATTTTTTTGATATTCCAATAGAGCTTATGAAGATTTTTTTCCCTAATTATTTTGCATTGTAAAAATACATTTATCTAAATTATTTTAATGTTAAGGAAATGTTTTGAATATTTTTTTAGATATTCGATAAAGTTTATGAAAATGGTGTCGGTACCTTGAGAACTGTTACAGTAGAGATATTTGTGTCGAGCGACCCTAGATAGCCCCGGGGTAATAAGTTTCGGGTAATTTTATAGCGAATTTCCACAAAACTCCAGGAGACGACGTTGAAACCAGCCACCTTGGGCACTAAGGATGAACCTTAGAGACCGTTTAAAAATCCCTGGTGTAACGAGTTTCGAATAATTTTATAACGAACTTCTACAAAACTCTAAGAGACGTCGTAGTAATCAGTCACTTTGGTTACTAGGTACCTCTGCGATCACTGTCGATGTCATATTTGTATTCAATGACCACCAAAACCCTTGAATGGAAAAATTGAACTCATTTCCATCAATATTTTCCGAATTATAAATTTTTCATTTTTTATTCTTCGCGAAGCACTTTAAAAATGCATTTTTCTTATGCACTGATGCAATTTGTATTTTTTCTTGATCACATAGGGTCATAAGCTTTCTAAAGGCTTTCACGAATCGAATGCAAAAAACTGCGTCTCGATCCATCTTCTGCACAAAATTTAAAGATAAGGCTTTTCTTAGTGTTTTATTTCTTTGATTTAGTCATGCCACGAGAAAAGAAAAGACGAAAAAAGCTATTATCTCGTCTCGCGGGCTCGAGAGAAACTAGCTCTCCTTGTCTCGGCCATAATTCCCTTTTCTCATCGAGAGACAAGTCTCTCTCGTCTCCCGACTTGTCTCGTCTTGTTTTTCTTGTAATAAAAGTGTGATTTTTTAAAATACATATATTTAAGTAGTTCTTAAAAGTAAAATTTAATTACTTTCATACTTTTTCAGATTTCAAGAAATGTTTACAATGGCTGTAAATTTTAAAAGCACATAGTTTAAACAATCACCGTTCTTTGTTTTAAAATATAAAAATACGAGTTTTAAGTCAAAAATTTGAATGGTATGTCTAACGGATAAAATTGCATTTTTTGATAGTTGACTAAACCTTATTAAACTTTCGTTCTAATCGACGATGACATCAAGCACCTTTCAAGGGCTAAAGTTAATAAATTAAAAGTATTTAAAGCTCTCTAGTTTAAAACATAAAATTAAAAATAATAATCATTTGACGTGAAAAAAATACAATTAAAGTAAAACAATAAAAACCAAGCTGTTCTATTTATAAATTCATAGTTAATGTCATTTGGGGTTAAACTAGAATTTGAATAAAATACAGTCACTTTAAAAAATGTAGTTTTATATTCTATACAAATCCTTTAAATTTTATTTTAATGTCTTAAAAATGTTATAAAGAATGAGACACTTTTAAGGGATGTCCAGCATGAGAATTGGTCCAAATTACTTTTTTTATCTGCATATTTCCTTCTCAAAAAACCTCAAACATTTTATATATAAAAAAAAACTCAATTAAGAATTATAGTTAAATTAAACTATATATTCTAATCTACTATTATTAATATTTTAATAATTTATGCTGCACATTTAAAAATAAATTTAAGACTTTAAGCAATTTATATTTTATTTTATAATTTGGATACGATCGTTATTTTCCTTATTTACTAAGTACTTATTTAGAATAAGTACTCTTATATTTTCATCCTTTTGCCATTAATAATCAAATTTACGTTTGAAGGCTGATTTGATAATAAAACATATAATTTATACATACCATTTCGCATATTTCATTTTAAAGGACAATATTATATTATTTTTTACTTAAAAGCAGACCGTTTATATTTATATTTTTAATTTTAACCTGCAGCTTCACTTCAATATTCTTAAATTAATTGGGGTTATCATGCTCTTTAAATATATTTATATTTTTTTAGCAGTAAAATTAATAAACTAAATTATATTTTGTGTTCTCGCGACAAATAAAAATAAAATACAAACGGTAAAATTAACTACCTGAGACTGTATCTACCGTTTACATTAACCGTATTGACTTTACCTATCTTAAGCTACCTGCCTTGCTAAAGCGGAGTCAGGTAGTTCTTATACGAGAAAGATGATGCAATTAACTCAGTTATATCGTATATACTTCGCTGTGGCTAGTAATGATGAAACAGTATTTCGGTAAAAATCATTGGGTTAAATTATTATTTTGGCAATTTTTCTTAAAATAATATTATAAGTATTATTTAATAATAATAAATAAACAGTTCAGTCTTTAGATGAGAAAAATTACCATCGAAAATAATATACAGATACAAATATGTTAAAAATGTAAGATATAAGGGTCACAGTTGGTGTTTTGTATAACCTTTTTTTTTTGTAGTGTAGTTTAATATCATAAAACTAGAGCCATTTTTTACATGATGATTTGGAATTTACAATTAAAAAATTAAGGTCAGGCTGGCTAGGACTAGTTTAATCCATCAATGAATACATTTTTAAAATATTGTAGGCCTAAACTATAGAAAAAATATTTTTTTTTTAGTTTTGTTTATCCTAAATTTCGTTAAATTTGCTTATATTTATACCAATACAGAGCTCTCGCTTAAAGGATCCTCACCTTGACGAAGGCATTAGCCGGTGAGCGAGCTTGCGTATTCTTATGATTTTTAGAGCTAGACCGATAGGGCCACCCAAGCGGGAAGGTCTAAGATGAGGAACCAGACTAAGAAGGATCCAAACCCCAATCCAGTGGCGTTATGCGACCCGTGCCGAACGATGGATGGCACCGGGGTCAAGAGGGGTCGTGAACGGAACCTCTGGGATACAGGGCGACCTTCCAGAGTAAATAGGAGGAGGGGAGGAGGGATTTAGGGTCCTCCTCTTGCGGAACTCCAACAAACATCTCTATCATGGAGATCGTGACAGACCACGACAAAATTGTCAAGGGGATCGTGACGGACCACAGGGCACCCAAGGGACCACAAAAAAATTGGATGCGGGGGCAAAAAACATGGACCCCAAATCCAAACAAAACAAAAACTCTCCGGGGCGCAATCACCAGATTTGGACGTAGTTGAAAATGTATGATTAATCTTAAAATAAAGTAAACAGCGTCCCAATATCAAACAGAGATAAATTTAAAAGAATAATTACAGATGCTTGGACCACACCTACCCCGGATTATACGCGAGAGTTAGTAGGATCATTGCCAAAAAGACTATTGACTGTAATTGATAATGAAGGGGGGACCAACCAAATATTAACAATCATTCTTGAGTTTATTAAGTTTGGTTTCTTGTTTTAATATAGTTTTAGTTTTGCATCATTATTGTATAGTTTTTAATTATTAATATTAATTAAATATTTATTATTTAATATTAAATTAAATCCAATATGCCCTTTTTTTTTGAAATAAATATTAAGCCACTCAAATAGGTTGGTTTTTGTTAAAATATCAACTGCATAGTTAATATTTTAATTTGAAATTGTTTCTTGGGCACATGGCTCTCAATTGAAAAATAATAATTACATTGTTAGATATATGCTTTTTACTAATTGCATTAAAATTACGGGGTTTCCAAAAAGGATGGAAACCTTGGTTGTGGCTAAGTTGGTAACATGTTTCATCCTTGTTGAGGATGGTTACATCCGCTGTAAGCCGAGATACGACTGACGAAGGCTCGCCAAGTCTATAAAACAATCCCTTATAAAAGTAAGGAGATATTTAAATGACTCTGGCGCCATCTAACAGACCAATCCCAATGCAACCAGTAAAGTATAATAAAACGAAAAGATGTTAAAAAGCAAAAAAATGTGAATAATGTCAAAAAGTGGGATTTTTGAATAATGGCCATGCCCACCTAGATAGCACTTTTAAACATTATTCACATTTTTTGGTTGAAAATGTAACTTTTTATTGAAAATAATATGTAGGTGACAAGAGTAAATTCCCCTTTTTTATATTTAACCCGACAGAACTTACACAAACAGT
The DNA here is from genome assembly GCA_019359885.1 of Listronotus oregonensis. NCBI lineage: Eukaryota > Metazoa > Arthropoda > Insecta > Coleoptera > Curculionidae > Listronotus > Listronotus oregonensis. The sequence continues at coordinate 608 of JAHBCN010020853.1, read as the reverse complement.
GTAAATGAAATGACGTTTCTTCACAAAAAAAAACATATTATCAAATAGGGTATATAGATATTTTTATTTATATTGAGATTACCGATTCTTATTTGAAGAAAGCCACCTTAAAAAAAATATTTAAAATATTAATAAAATTATTTAACCTCAGAATATATTTTCACTTTAAAAATACAGTCGCTAAGACTCTCATGATTTTGGTTTAAAGTTTTTTTGAATTTCAGTTACTTTTTAAAAAAAAACTGATCATTTAAATTGACAATAGATGACGTATTTTAAAGAACCTCCCGTATTTCCATTTAAAAATTTGGATTGTAATTTGAGAATATATTTGCAATATAATCTAAATAAAAAATTTTGAAATTGGGAAAATTTTTATTTCAGAAAAAGTCCCCCCACCCCCGGGGCTGCCCCCGGTCATTCATGTGATTATGATCGGTGAAGGGTAACGAAATTTAATCGGTTTTCGTCCGTTGCACGTGTTTTTTTTGGGGTGTTAGATTAAATAATGGGGTTAAAGACATTTTACAACAGGGGGATGTGATAGTGTTATCCAAGCCTTCAAAGGTAAGTATGCACCATTGTTTTTTAAAACTGTTGTCCCAAAA
>JAHBCN010020852.1:0-14752 GCA_019359885.1 Listronotus oregonensis | reverse complement strand
TAATTTTTGAATAGTGTGTGGCCGCAATTTTTTTTCCCTTGCCCCGGGACTTACCTAGACGCACTTGCGCGCGGGCTTGCTTGCATGTGTATAGGCCGCTTTAGAATTCAAAAATAAAAACTCTTTTTTAAAAAATGCGAATAGTTCAAAATTAATGTTAAGTAAAACTTTTAAATATTATACCAACAATCGAATTTACTGTTTTTTTTTTTTTCGTAAAAAAGTGGATTTAAGGAAATATTCCGTTATTCTAGAGAGCTAGGTATCTACCAGAACTCTAAAGCTTTTTTTTTGACAAATCAAGTTCGCTATTATTGAAATTATTAAAAATTCTTTTTTTAGTAACATAAGTTAGTCCGGGAAACAAAGCTAAAAGAGTGAAAACCCTGACAATTTTTCCAGAATGCATAGATTTGCATGAAAATTTGCAATTAAGCTAACCTTACCCCCTCTTCAAAATCTATATTATGCCAATAACCCTTTTTTTTTAGGGGTAAAAACCCCCTTTTGAAAAACCTATAAAACCATACATTAAAGCTTAAGTTTAGTAAAATTTGACTCAAATAAGTTAAAAAATAGTATTTTGTTTCTTTAAAACATTATTTAAAATATTTAAGCCCTTAAAAATTAACCCCTATTATGATTTATTAAAAAAAAATATATTTAGCAAAAAAAAATTATATATTATCACAGGTTTTGAATGAAAATTTGGGATTAAGCTTAACTTACCCTCCTCTTCAAAATCACCTTTATGCTTAAGGTCACTTTTTATTTTTTACGGGTGAAAACTACCTCTTAAAAAAACCTTCAAAACTTTCAAACTGCTTAAGTCACATATAATTAGGCTTAAATAATCAAAACTAATATTTAATTCTTTAAAACATTATTTATGTATTTTAACCCAAAATCAATCCTTTTAAAATTAAAAAAAAAAAAAAAAATTTAATAAAAAAAATATATATATTTTTATTAGAAAAATTAACAATTTTCGGGTTCAAAATATACTTATTTAATTTTGTAATTTATTAATCCTCAAAAATCCACCCCATACAATATTACAGTGCAAAAAATAGAACAAAACCGTGTATTTTTTAAAAAATGCATTGAATCGCAGAAAAAGTTAAAATTAGGTTCTACTCACCCTTAAGTGTGCGCCGATGAGCGCTTTTTTTTTTAGGGGGTGAAAACCACCTCCTATTACTAAAACTGCTTTACTTTCATATTAAAGCTTAAATGAAGAAAAGCTTGTCTCAAATAAGTTAGGTAATAAATGTTTAATCTTTGAAATATTAGTTAAAGTATTTCAACCCTTAAAAGCAAGCCCCAATATGAATTAATAAAAAAAAATATTTAATGGATAAAATAAAAAAATACGCACAATTACGTTTAAAAATGTATTAAAATGCGAAGATATTTAGAATAAAATTTATTTGAAATTTTTATAATTATTGATTGTCGTTATGAAAAATTTGTTTCTTTAGCATAACTCCTTTAGTTTTTGTGATAAAAAGTTGTTTGAAAAAACCATTTTGTTGTTTTTTTTTAAGAGCTATAAGGTCCTATATATTAAATCTGTTCAAAACTCTTACTTTTAAAGGGGTGAGTTATTTAAGTCAAGTTTTACTCAACCTAAGCTTTAATGTATAGTTTTATAGGTTTTAGCAATAAAGGGTAGTTTTTACCAAAAATAAATAAAGGTCACCCATTATAGGGCTGAAACAAGGTAGTGCTTGTCTATACAGACGCGTTTTAAACGTTTATATCTCACTTAGTTTCCGTCATAAAAAAGCAAAATGTTTGTAATCCAAAAAGCTACAATTTGATACCCTAGTAATTTTTACGTATCGCCCTTAGTTTTTGAGTTTTTTTAAAGAAAAGGTAATTTTTTATTAAAATTCTAAAATTTGATTTTTACTTGCAGCTCCATTTTTTTCAAAATTATGCAATTTAAATCGGTTAACATTTTAGAATGTATTTATGATACATAGGTAAAGAGAATTAAAAAAGGGCTACGACTCATTTTAAGTAGGTTAGTAATTAGGGTGTTATTTTTGAAGATTTTTGCACTCAAAAATGTTTGTCTAACCTTATTTTAACAATAACTCAGCTAATTTTTATACCATAAATATACCTTTTTTTTAAAAGGGTCTTTCAAATACTTTAAAAAAGTTATTATTATTTTTCCCCGAAAAATACGTATATTTTGCGTTATTTGCCTTTGAAACCCTAAAATTGTGTGTTTGATGATTAAAAACTAACCTTAAATAAACCACAACTTGGTTGGTATTAGTCCTATAACAATTCCAAAAGAAAACATTTGTTTTTTTTTAAGAGCTACAATTTTGTTATTTACAGTTTTTTTTGATAAAATGCATACTTACCGGGTTATTTGCAAAAAACCGATTTAAAACGTTGATTTTATTGACGAAAAAACTTCGACTTTCGATTGGAAATAACTCGAAAAGTATCCATTTTCCAAAAAAAATGCATAGAACATTTCGTGCTTAGAAGTTATTTTTTTATTGATTCCTGTGGTCTAAAAAAAATTCCACCCCCGAGATGTTTTGGCAACCACACCCAAGGTAAAAGCGTCCCTTGGCATGATATAGATTGTGATCCTTAGACTATTCTCTACCTACTGTTCAAATTTCAAGTCATTCTATGCATTTTTAACAAATTGTTAGGTAAAATGGTTCGTTTCCTGGGCTAAGTGTACACTTGGCCTCAAATAACGCTTTAAATTGGTAAAGCCAGTAGTGGCAAATATCTATATTGGAAAAACAATTAAACTTACTGGTTTATATTGTTGCAAATAGTTTTAAAGTGAATAAAAGTGTCTGAATTCTTGTACATCTTCGATAACTTTCTTATAAGGCGTAGATCTTTTAATTTTCCTTTTATTTATTAATTTCGTAAAAACATTTAATGTTGCATTAGTGTTTTATTTATGCAGATAACTACTAGTGATGTAACGAATATTCGCATTCGTATTCGCGGATATTCGTATATTTTTGCATATTCGCATTCGCATTCGCAAAATTTCTGCGAATGCGAATTTGAAGATAATAGTAGGTTAATAAAATCAAAATTTATTTAATTCTTATTTTTTTTTAAGTACAACTTACCCTCGTAATCACATTATCAGTCTTCACTTTATCATTTGGTATTATTTTTTAATTAACTTTACTTTGGGCAATATAGCTTAACAATTAAATTTTTATTAGAACTTATAAGACAAGAAAAGTATAATGCAATGTAAACAAACAAAAACAAAATCTTCTATGAAATTTGATCAGTTTTTGGAGCCAAATTTAAACAAAAACTGATGAATATTTGCATTCGCATTCCCAAATGTCTGTAACAGATATTTGCATTCGCATTCCCGAATGGTTAAAAATGACATTTGTAAAATCACTTATAACTACATACAGTGCTTTCATTTCAAAACGAACCACCCTAAATATATTTAAAAAAACACTCACCAAAAAAACAAAGAAACACGTCGATTTAGATATACAGGGGGAAGTTTAATTTCGTATTTGATAAAATTTTATCGGTCACCTCCTAACCTCCAGTTAACCTCACTTTGATATGTCAAATGGCAACCCCCATAGTGTGACACATCATTGTAACCGGCATGAAATTTGCTATCCAACAGTACTAAGAAACTTTAAATCGATGGACGTAGAAGCGACTTAGAAGTAAAAATGTGTGTTAATTAGTTTATCGTGTTCAAATAATTTATTTTATCAAATGCTCAAAATGTGCGCCGTTATTGGCGAGACAAGCTTGTTTTGAAATTCCTCGCAGACTAATTTAGTGTGCATTCATTCCAATTATTATTTTTTGTGTTACCTACAGCAAAACACTGCAATAGCACAAGTTTTTAAGACGTTTAGGAACCAGTTAAATATTACTGTTAGAATTGTCATTTGGACATCGTTAGTTTAAAATTAAGAATCTTGATTTTAAAATGGTGTATACTCTAGCAGAGAGAATAGAAATAATTTTCCTATATGGGGCTGAAGATCGATGCGCGCGTAGAACCGCCAGAGTATTCAATGAGAGGCATCAAAATAAAAAACGTGGGGCATAAATATGTAATGGAATTGGTGCGTAAGTTTGAAAAAACTGATCTGTATGCAACAAGAAAAAGTACTAATGAAAGGGTTTTAGACGAAGCACGCCAGGTTGAGGTACTAGGACAGTTCGCCATAGATCCGAGATTGTCTATTCCAAATGTTTCTAAGCTGTCCAATATTTCTACGGGTTCCGTGTGCACAATTTTGAAAAAAGAATAAGTTTTTTCCATACAAAATACAAATTTTCATGAACTCAACGAAGACGATTATGATAGAAGAATAATTTTGCGAATCAATGGCCAGCGACGACCCTCATTTGATCAAAAATATCTGCTTTCCCGACGAATCAACTTTCTCTTCTTTAAATGGAATTCTTAATAGACATAACTTCGCAGATATTGGGATAATGAAAATCCGCACATATTTCAGGAAGGACATACCAATTTCCAAAGAAGATCAACGTTTGGGCAGGTATTTATGGAAATGAAATAATCGGGCCATTCTTTCTGGAAGAAAATTTAACTGGGCAAATTGTATCTGAACCTTTTGGAAAATGCGATATACCCTTCATCGTCCAATCTTTGGAAAATCAGGTGGATGAAAAAATGGTGCTATGGAACTCAGTGAAAATAATTTGCATTTCCAGTAAGATGGAGCCCCCTCCCACTATGCTTTAGCAGCAGTTCGAGAGTGGCTCAATGAACAGTTTCCAGGCACATGGATAGGCAGACGAGGTGCCATCGAATGGCCAGCACGGTCTTCAGACTTAACTCCTCTAGACTTTTTCCTCTGGGGTTATTTAAAAAGTAAAAGTGTACAAAACGCCACCTGTAAATATTCAAGAACTTAAATGTAGGATTACACTAGAATGCAGAGGTATTACCAGACAAACTTTCGCCAACGTTCGCGAAGAATTTCAAAACAGACTTTATTATTGTCTCGCCAATAACGGCGCACATTTTGAGCATTTGATAAAATAAATTATTTGAACACGATAAACTAATTAACACACATTTTTACTTCTAAGTCGCTTCTACGTCCATCGATTTAAGTTTCTTAGTACTGTTGGATAGCAAATTTCATGCCGCTTACAATGATGTGTCACACTATGGGGGTTGCCATTTGACATATCAAAGTGAGGTTAACTGGATGTTAGGAGGTGACCGATAAAATTTTATCAAATACGAAATTAAACTTCCCCCTGTATATCTAAATCGACGTGTTTCTTTGTTTTTTTTGGTGAGTGTTTTTTTTTAAAGATATTTAGGGTGGTTCGTTTTGAAATGAAAGCACTGTATAACTACATACTTATTAATATTTAAGTCAATTGGATATATTTCAAAGTGGTTACAGTTCTTATTATTTATTGAAAGTAAGTTGCAAAATTAAATTAGTACATTTAATAATTTACATTTATTTTACACCTTTAGGAAAAAATTCTGAAAGTAAATAAATTTAAAAAAGGAGGTCTTAAAACTCGTTCTTTTTTGTTTTTTTATTTTATACATCGTTAAGTTTTTATTACAATTTTGCATTTTTTTTTGTAAATTAAGTATTTTTGAAGCAATTTGAACCGAAAATATTACTTTTTCTGAAAGCATTATATTTTTTTTAAACCGACCGAGAAAAAAATGCCTAATATTTGTTAAAAACCGATTTTAGACTGTTACTATAAATTATGCATTATTTTAGTGACATAAAATCTATCATATGCATATTTTATATTAATGTTATGTGTGGTGTCTTAATTTATTACCCATTTATAATATTTCATTGCAATAAAATAGGTAGTTTATATTTTAAAATGGTTGTACGCAATGAATATACATTAATTGTTTCTAATGTAATTACATTATTTTAGCTGTGATCTCATTGATATGAATCAAGTAATATAAAAATATGGAGGCTTAAGAAATAATTATAAATAATTCTTAATTTTGGAAAGTTTTGTGTTTTTATATTGCTTTATTTAAATATTATCTAGGGCTGCTAGAATATTTTGAATTTATTTTAGTAAGAGTAATTAACTTAAGAATTGAAGAGTTTATTGCAATGTCATTATTAACTGTAAGCAAGGTGGTCCAAAATTTAAATCCTTTGAGGTTTTCTTTGAATTTTTTACAAATAACAAATTTATCTAGAAATAAACACAAAATATGTGGTATCAATAAATAGCTAATTTTGTGGAAAAACAGTCAAATAATTTACAGGGTGTCCGAGATAGAAGGGCCAGTATGGGGATCTCCGAAACGGTAAGAGATAGGTGGGTAGTTTAAATTTGGCAAAGTTGCGTATTGGAGAGCTCAATAATATATCCTTGTCAAATTAAAGTTTTATTTTGTACTTCTGAAATATGGCCGAAAAACTGAAATTTTGGTTTTTATTTTTTTGAGTTTATTTCATAAATTAGTAAAAATCTTAAAATACATTCTTATTGGAATTTTTTGCGCTTCATCCATTAAACTATTATCAACTTTATTTTTTTAAATACGGCCCATAAGTTTTATTGCAGCAGTTTTATTCCCAATTTTAATGATGTATAACATTTGATATCTTTCTGTTAAATAAACACATTTTCCATATTAGACAATGAGTTAGACAAGAAACGCACATCATTTCTTATAGGGGCGTTCCATATTTGTTAAATAAATATTAAATGTTATACATTTTTGTAATTGGGATAATAAGGAGTTCAGAAAAATTAAATAAAAAACCCAGGGTCGTATTTAAAAAAATAAAGTTGATGATGGTTTAACGAAAACGAAACGTCGTAAAAAATTTAACTTAACCAATACATAAAGCGCAAGAAGTTCCAATGAGGATGTATTTTTGGAATTTTTCTTACTTTTGAAATAAATTAGTAAAAAAATAAAAACGAAAATCGCAAATTTCAGTTTTTCCGCCATATTTCCAAAATTACAAACGATAACTTTAATTTTTTAACGGTGTATTTCGGCTCCCCAATACGCAACTTTGCCAAATTTAAACTACCCACCTATCTATTACTGTTTCGGAGATCCCCAAGCTGTCCCTCTTTATCTTGGACACGCTGTACATTATGTCTTATTTAAAAAAAGGCAACTTTGGGTTATATCTTTAAAACCGTAACCAAAAAATAATTAGGTACGCCACTGGATTCTACGTTAAATACTACATAGAAATGCTATTTACATTTTTTTCTATCTTCTGCTAACGATAGAGATGCAGTGTACTAAAATCGTGAAAAACGCCCTGTATCTTTGAAACGAATCAAATTAGCCGCGATCTTTTTTTACCGTTTGGGTTGTTTCGAAAATCCAATTCGAGAACATGCCATCAGATTTTTTTCTTTTCTTTTGTAGCTTTTTAAATACCCTGAAAATTTATCAAAAAAGCGCCTCCCTGTACAGGGTTTTCCCGTATAATTGCGCACCCCGCAAACATAGATAAGTTATATATATTTGAAAAGAGGAAGATTAGCAGAATTTGAATTTTCAATCATATACAGGGTGTTCCATTTAAAATAACGAAGTTAATATTGATTTGTTAATTTTCCGATCATCATTTGTTTTTCTATCTTACACCATGAAAATCTTCATGAAAAATCCTGCAACTTTTATATAAACTATTTTTTTCTATCTATAAAAATAAAGATTTTAAAGGGGTGCGCAATTATACGGGAAAACCCGGGTTATTTTTGCTAAAAACCGTTTTGAAAAATATCTGTAACAGGAATCGAGATATGTTCTCTTTCAAAAAAGTCAAAAACAAATATTAAAGAAACAAAATTTGGAAAATATTAAAAATCACGTATTTTTTTCTTTTAAATTGACCATAACTTTGTACGTATTGGTCGTAGAGAAAAATTGTGGAAAGGGAAAAGTTTTGTAATGAAAATTTCTACAAAATAGGATTAGCATGTTACAAAATTGCAATAAACAAAAAATGGTAAGAAACATAGTTTTTTGAATGATTTATTTTACCCTCTAGATTTCTTTAAGGACCTCCATAGCCAATTTCCTTACAAATTCCAAAAAATGGACAATTGACCTAGATAAGTAGAGTTCAGAATATGGGACTTGAAAACTTGATTTTTTTACGTAATGTAATAATCTCAAATTCTTTAACCTTTTTTTAAAAACCAAAATTAAAAGATTTTAAAATATTTAGCAACTGTTTAAAGTTATGTTACTGGTTTTAACCAAATTGACTATTTTACTAGTTTCACTAAAAATATGTTTTAAAGGTAATAAAAAAGACGCGTCTTGTAATACGTTAAGTTGACAATTGGTTAATTAATTGGTTGTCAAGATGCAAGCTATCAATCTATAAACAATAGCAAACAATAACTTCCTGTACTAGTCTAGGAGAAATCGGCGCATGAGTACCAAAAACTATTTTACTTCAATTTTTTTATACGATCCTCTTTAAATTAACCGACTGATGATGTAAATGCATGTTGCCATGGGGCAACCTGGTGCCATATTGTTTAAACCAAAATGGTTTAAATAAATGCAAGGAATTAGTATTTTCCCACCGGACAGTTTTTTAAAATATTTTTTGTTAATCTCAAATTGGGGTACCCATGAAAAATATATAAAAAATATTTATTTTTTATTCCTTACACAATACATAATAATATCCTTAATTGAGAAAAAAAATGTTTATAACTGTTTTTTGGTTGTTTATACACAAGTATGCGTCCCTTACCTTTAAGTATCGCTGTCTCTCTGACTCATACGCTGTATCGGCCTATCTGTGTCCCCAATCATTATTTATCATTTTTCTTAAAAACTATTAACTTCATTAAGATTGTTAAGGAAAGCAATGGTATTAATAATTAAATTATCTAAAATTTGTTTTTATAAGTTTTTTTTTATAAAATCAATTTTTCAAAAATTATTGGAGCTTTATTTTACTTGTGCGCACGTAATACAATCAAAAAACAGGTAGAAACAATGAAATTTTTTCAAATCTCATTAAGAATATTATTAACTATTGTAAAGGAAATAACAAATAAATATTTTTTACATTTAATTCTTTTTTTTTATATTTTTCATAGGTCAAAAGTACCCAAAATTTGAGATTTTTCGAACCTTTAAAAATTTATATCTCCAAAAATATTAACTTTATCGTGACCTTTTTTATTTGTATTTCAATAAAGTATATAAAAAAATTGTCTGGTTGGAAAATAACAATTTTTTGCAAATGTTTAAACCGTTTTGGTTTAAACAATATGGCACCAGGTTGCCCCATGGTAACATGCATTTATATCATCAGTAGGGCAATTTGAAGAGGAGTACCGATTCCTCTAGACTATACATGGTTTATATGAAATTATTGTTGTGTTTTTCTATTTATATTTTACTAATAAAATATTTTTTAAGCATAAAGAGATCATCTGATTTTTATTTTCAAAAATCTATTGTGTAAAAACTATTAAACTAATTTTAACAAAATTTGCCCCAAGCATAATGTTATTTGTGGCCAAATATAAAGGTTTTAGGATAAATCTAAAGGGTCCAAAAAGGTCAGGCAAAAACCACTTTTTGTTCTTTTTTTGTGTAATAGTATTTTACAACAACCGTAGCGTGCGTGCGATTTGTAACTAATCCTTGCTTTTAAAGTATTTAATTATACATTTTTTCCTTTTTACATTCTTTTTTCTTACTTACAAAGCTACGGGCGATTAAAGTAGAAAAAGAAAACATTTTATTACTTTTTTACATTTTACAAATTATTGATCCGAACATTTCTTAAAAAAAGTATTTTTGTTTTAATACAAACTTTTTGAAAGGTTTTCAGAAAATATATGAAAGACACCTTAAATGTACCGCCAAAAATTCTGGTTTTCTGGCAAATAAGGCTTGGTCTATTTTGGGTTTATTTGCAAAATTTTATGAAATAACAAAACAGCAAAATTTAAATTATTTTAAATAATTTAAATTGACATAACTTTCTTAATTATTTCTCGGGCAAGTAGAATATTTAGGTAAATTTACATGCCAAATCTTATACCTTTATATGGAACACGACCGAAGTTATAATAGGGGGAAAATGGCCAAAACATTCCGTGTAATTTACACGCATCCGTGCGGTAGACCGGAAATTGACCGAATCCGTATCAAATTCAAAAAATTGAAAACTTGTATCGATTAATCCTCATGCATTCTATTTTTAGTCAGTTTATTCAAAGTAAAGAAATATTAACCCATATTAAAAACAAATATATTAACCGATGGCATACTTAACGAGATTTAAAGTCACCAACCTGCATTTGTGCACGTTTGGGCATCTAAAAATACGCATAATAAAAGTGAGTATCATCGATATCAATTTAAAACAAATATTTTGGCAGGTATAGAAAACTGTAACCTGATTTCTTGCAAAACACAATACCAAAACTACTACCACTTTTACTTCAAAGGGAACACTATGGTATAGGCTAATGACTTCTTACCCAATTTGGCCGTTGCAATTTGGAAATATTTTTATTATATATATATATATATATATATATATATATATATATATATATATATATATATATATATATATATATATATATATATATATATATATATAGGTAAGTCCGTGAATGGGACCCCCCTATTCCTTTAGATATTCAAATTAGAAAAAAATGTTTTATACAAAAATGTTTTAGTTTTTGCTGCTCTATATTTTGCAAACAACGTTATGTATACAGGGTGTATCAAAAAGCCCGTACTAGGACAAACTTAATTTTTTTAAATGACACCCTATATTGTTTGTTACATTTTTGTTTTCTACATAAAATTCTAGAAATTTTTTGTTTGACATATCATATCTCTATTTTCAATTGTTTACGATATATTCTCATTTAAATACAAATTTAGAATGAAAAAATCCGCTCATCTCTCAATGTTGTTTTACGTTTCTATGGTTTTAGTAGAGTGACAAAACAGCCATAGTAATAATTAATAAGTAATTAGATATCACATGATGAGTAGAAATAGGTAAAACCTTAAACAAGAAAAAGACGATTAAAACATTTTTTTTTCAGATTAATAAAACTGTCAATATGACATTTTTATTGATTTCTATAGCATATATGGTTATTATGCAACTCTCAAAACCCGCTGAAACCATAGAAACGTTAAACAACATTAAAAAGTGGGCGAATTTTTCCCTTCTAAATTTTTATTTAAATGCGAATATCTCGTAAACAGTTGAATATAGGGATACGACATGCTGAATAAAAATATCTAAATTTTATGCAGAAAACAAAAAATGTAACAAAAAATATGGGAAGTCATTTAAAAAAATGAACTTTGCTCTTGTACGGACTTTTGATACACCTTGTATACATAACGTTATTTGCAAAAGATAAAGCAGCAGAAACCAAAATATTTTTGTATAAAACATTTTTTCCCCAATTTGAATATTTAAAGCAATAAATAGGAGGTCTCACTTTACAGACTTACCCTGTATATATATATATATATATATATATATATATATATATATATATATATATATATATATATATATATATATATATATATATATATATATATATATATATATATATATATATATATATATATATATATATATATATATATATATATATATATATATATATATATATATATATATATATATATATATCCCAACCTGCAAAATGCCATAACGTTCTTTAAATTTAAATATGCATTACTTGGCGTTTATGAAAAAACTAATTTAAAAAATACTTTTGTGAACACTTTTCAAGATTTGTTGATGCAGATTTTAAATATAAGTAATTTTTTTAATCCTAACACATTTAATAATAAATTTGATTTTTGTCTGTCGTAATAAGGGTATTTTGCAAACTGTCTCTTGGTTTACACGATATTTGCTTCGGTATTTTTTTTTCTAAAATATTGTTTCCCTTTTGGGAAATGGCGTCTTTCACAACTCTTGACATTCTTAATTCTTTCTGTAAAAAAGCCGTTTTCCTAATAAATTTTTCCTCTCTTACAAAAAAATTCCTTTCTTTAGCTTCCAACAAGCTGTAGAGGGCAGTTTTATAAATATTTTCACTACTTTTTATTAAATAATTCGTTAATTTAATTTGGTTTTCAGCAGCTCCTAAAAAAGTATCACTATTATGCATTTCATTAGAGCCATATGAAAATGCCCCGAACTTCCCAGTTTGCCTGCATTCCTAGTATTTGTGGACTATTAAGCCTAGATCCTGGCTGTTCAAGGTACGAAACAAATCTAAAGCTTTTTTTATTTAACCGTTTTTCTTTATAAATAATAGTCTTTAAAATCTCAATATATGCCTCACGATTTGGCACGCAATTTTTTAAGCATGAACAGCTTAAGACTAAACAATTTTTTAAAAAATTGTTTGATATTTGATTTTTACACATGACAACTTGTTTCTTAAATTAAACAATTTTGAAAAAACTATTTCGGTTTGTTCTTCTGAAATGTACATTCTATTTTTCAACAATAAGCATAAAATCTTATTTCGGTTTTTGATACGATACTTAACCGTATTATTTGACATCTAGAGGTTTAAAATTACAAGGACTTACAAAAGCTAAAAAAAATCTGCATTTTTGTTTAAGGCAGTTTAAATAACAATTTGAATAAGTTAACCAAAATTTTGTGGTTTCATTTTTAGCAATTTAAAAAAATGCAGGGTCTTTTCCTGTTCTTCTAAATTAAAAAGTTTTAAAGTTTTTATACTCCCAATTAAAAATTTTAAAAGCGTATTATTTTAAAGACTTAAAAACTAAAAAATATTTAGGTTATTTCAAATTATACCATTTAAATAATAAATATTATTAATGCATAATATCTGGAATCAAAACACACGCAAAATCGCAGGATATTCTGCATTGGACGTATCAATGAGAAACTTCGGTGGACAACGACGCTCTTAGTCGACGCTTGTTCTCTGAACTATTTAGACGTCGCGACGCAAAGCGTGGTTTGTGCGACGCCCAGAGCTTCGCGCGCCTTTTCCGAGGTTTTAAAACTTTGGGAAAAGTTTCTTATAACTAAATTTGGGTTTATTTAAATAAAATGTAATTCAGAATGGTAGTTTTTACACACTTTAACATTTTTTCTGTATTATCGCGATAGACTTGCAAAAACACCATTGTGTTGGGACTACTTATTGTGACATTTATTTGTTATTAGAACTATTGTAGACATTGTGGAAAAAGGCATTTATTTCAAAACTTAGATGATGGTAAGTGGATATAGTTCTACAAAAATTTTAAAAACGCGGTTTAAAATACATATATTTTTTTTAATAAGAAACTATTTATATATACAGTGACCGCCAAAAAGTATGCGACATATGAAAAAAAAAAACTATGACGTTTAAAAAAAAATCGATTTTGCAGATTAACTCTGCATCACTAAAAACCATAGAAACAATTGAACGATCCCGATTGTCATTTGTTATTTGGCAGTAAATTTGAATTTTATTAGGTGGGTTGACCGAAAGTCCCCTTATTTTTTAAAATATCGAAAAATTTTATAAGGATAAGTTGTTTAGAATTTAATTCTATGGCCATGTGTAAAATTTTAAGCCATTTGGATAAAAACAAAAATTTGGACATTTTTTTCCATAAAAATATTTTTGTTCGAATAATTTTTCTTTACCATTTAGAAACAGGTTTTCCAGACCTAAACTAATGTTCCTGCACAATTTTTTTTTACTTTAGTAATTTAGTCCTTTTTTTCGAAAAAAAATTAAAAAAATGGTATTTTTCGGAAACCCGAGTTGTCGCATAGACATTTAAATAATTTTTTAAATAATTTTAATAATGCTATTAACATTTTTATAGAAAAAAATTGTAAAACTTACGCTTTTATCCAAATAACTCCATATAAAAAAATAATATTTAAAATTGCGACAACTCGGGTTTCCGAAAAATACCATATTTAAAATTTTCTTCGGAAAAAAGGACTAAATTACTAAAGTAAAAAAAAATGTGCCGAAACATTAGTTTAGGTCTGCAAAACCTGTTTCTAAATGGTAAAGAAAAATTTTTTAAACAATAATATTTTTATGGAAAAAATGTCCAAATTTTTGTTTTTATCCAAATGGCTTAAAATTTTACACATAGCCATAGAATTAAATTCGGAACAACTTATCCTTATTAAATTTTTCGATATTTTGACAAATAAGGGGACTTTCGGTCAACCAACCTAACAAAATTCAAATTTACTGCCAAATAACAAATGACAATCGGGATCGTTCAATTATTGTTTCTAAGGTTTTTAGTGACGCAGAGTTGATCTGCTACATCGATTTTTTTCTAAACGTCATAACAAATTTTTTTGCCATATGTCGCATACTTTCTGGAGGTCAGTATATATATATATATATATATATATATATATATATATATATATATATATATATATATATATATATATATATATATATATATATATATATATATATATCGCCTATGCACAAGAAAAGTGACACAACTAAAAAAAAAAGAAAATTGCACGAGTGACGTTTAAAGTTTTAGCAAGGCTATCGTAGAATATTACAAGATAACTCACATTATAATATTACATCTCGAAGTTGTGGTTGGTAAAGCAATCCTTGGCTTGTAACTCCTGATACTTTTTGGTATTATTAGTTTTGCTTTAATATTTATGGGCTAATTATTAGACTCGTTTTGAATTAT
>JAHBCN010020851.1:0-14711 GCA_019359885.1 Listronotus oregonensis | reverse complement strand
ATTTTAGAGGATTATAGTTGACTACAAGAGGTACCAAATATATAAAAAAATACAGGTTTAAAAAAAATGCACCATCTGACGTCCACGGCCCCCCTTAAAAAAAAATTTTTTCAAAAATCCCCGTAGGTTAAGGTAATGTCTGCAAAATATGAATATTTTACAGTGAATAATTAGCTACATAAACGGGAGGTGGTGCGGATTATATATATATATATATATATATATATATATATATATATATATATATATATATATATATATATATATATATATATATATATATATTATATATATTTTGTATATATATATATATATATATATATATATATATATATATATATATATATATATATATATATATATATATATATAAAAAACAAAATATATTTCATCCTAAATAAAAATTAATCACCATTATTTTGTGTCAAATTTATAAACAATATTATTAATACAACGACCTTCACAACGTATGTGGTATATGATACAATATCTATTTCACCTATTGCAAGAATGATTTTTGATAAACCGTACCTAATTAATTATAGCTCATGGCATTTTTTTTTAGGTTTTAATACAAGGGAAAGTAATGCAACCGGAATGCATTGTTATAACGTAATATTATTGTCACTGAATAAATATGCATTCCCCCACTGAAAATGCTAAATAGTTTTTACTCTGTATCAATCGACTTTATCAAAACCTATTATTACCATTTTACTGAGCGGTAATAAACATTGCTTTTGTACGCCTTGAGCAACTTAACCTATTATTACAGACGGATAAATTTCAAGGTTTCGTAAATCAAATACAATTTTCTACTCTACATTAGTCACAAGATATTTCAGATTTTTAAGATAACATTAAAAATATTAATTGACTACTGTTGTGATAAAGGCTTGACAATCAAGCCGGCTCCTGCTTTTGTATTGTTAGTATTTCTTGTAGCCCTACTTGTCTTTTAAATATTGGGAGGGGAAATTAAATGGGTATTAATTTTGGCTCAATTTTGGATAAAACCAAAAAAATTAAGTAATAAAATTATTTGGTATAAAATAAGATTTTCAATGCATTTTTTTAAAGAAAATTTTAGTTTCTATTTGAAAACCAATTTTTTTCCTTTTAACTCTCCTATTTTTTCTGCATGGAATTTGTATTTAATACCCCACACCTACCCTCCATGTTTCTTTATTGATTACCCTTCAAAAATTATCCTGTTTTTTGTAAAAATACACTTATTTTTTTTATCTTGGGACAGTCCACGAAGGCTAACGTACCGTGGGTGTCTTCAGTGTAGTGAGAGGGAGTTTGTTCACACGGGACTTAAATTTTTGGAGATTGGGAGGAGAAGGAAAAACTTCTGCGGGCAGCAGGTTCCATAGTCTTGCCACTCTAGGGATGAAGGAACGAAGAAAGCGGAAGTTCGGGCCTCTTAACTGAACTGTAAAAGATGCATAAAAGTTACCTGTTGCGTTGGGAGCTGCCAGAGAAGGAACTATACTGGCCAACCCTCCGAGCAGAAGCCGTGAAAATACCTATAGAAGAGCGACAGATCCCCACAGCTCGACGATGGGCAAGAAGAGGAACCCTTTTCTGTGAGCGTTGGATCATTAATAAGACGAACAGCTTTTCCTTTGAATGGAGTCCAGAGTGCTAAGTGTTGTAGGGGACGCCATTCCCAGACATGAGAACAATATTCTAAAGAGGGTCTGTTTTGGGGATACATACAGAGTGTACAGATTGGAAGAAGAAAATATTTCTTGGAAAGAATAATCTTTGAAGCTGCCAAGCATGGATGAAATGTGTTTGTGCCAGTTGAGGTTATTTTCAAAGGTAACCCCGCCAAGATTAAACGACTCTTTGTTCTGCAGAATTTGGGCCCGCTTATGTAAGGAATGAGCATTTGAGACTTTTTTCGCGACAGCGAACATGACTGTGTTTTCGAGGCATTAAACTGAACAAGATTTTTGGCGCCCCAATCCAAGATAAATTTGAGGTCTTGTGAAAGAGATATTTGCATTGACCTGCGCTTGTTTTCGAAATCAGGATTACACGGTGGCTTAAGAAATTGAATACTAGAGGGAGGGTACTATCGTCAGCAAAACTATGAATGGGATTGATTGTGAAGAGAGAAGCTCGTTAATGTGTAGAAGAAACAGCGTGGGTGCCCGCACTGAGTCCTGGGGCACCCAGCATTAATTTGGTAGAAGCTGGAAAGGGAAAGACCATCTACACTTGATACGTCGATTAGAAAGAAAACTGGAAAGCCAAGAGCAAAGCCAGGTGGAAGACCGTAAGAAGAGTTGTTAAGAAGCCCATCATGCCAGACCTGATCGAAAGCTTTGGATATGTCAAGAAACGATCTGGGATTCACCAAGAAACTCAAGGGATTTTTCCAGTTGTGTGAGACAAAGGAAAGAAGATCAGCTGTGGATCTACTGTGACGGAATCCATATTGTTATCATGTAAGATCTTATGTTTTTCCAGATACTTTAAGATTTGGAATTAATGAATTTTTCCATTACTTTGCAAACAACTGAAAGAAGAGATATAGTCTATAGTTGAAGGGAGATTTTGGATCCTTTTGGGGACAGGTTGCACACGTGCAGCTTTCCAACTCTTCGGTTAAGATGGTGTCGAAAGTTTAAAGGGGGGTCCCACATTTTTTAAGACGATTGCTGGTATGCCATCCAGCCCAGACGATTTTTTAGTATTAAGAGAAGAAAGAATACGCTTGATCTGTTTGACTTTAAAAATTATATCGGACATTTTATGAGGAACAGGGGCAACTGTTGGAAGAGGAAGATTAATAGGAGGATCAAGAGTAGAATTGGCAGCAAATTGTTTGGCAAATAGTTCGGCTTTTCCTTTGGAGGTAGAAACAATTTCATCTTTAGAGATTGGGTGAAAAAGAATTTGTGCAAAAGTTCTGACTAATATTTTTGGCAAAGACCAGAAAGCTTTACTGCCATTTGAGCAAGAGGGAACTTTATCTTTCATTCGATTGTTAAAACGGTCTTTTGCTTCTGAGATGGACTGATTATACTG
Organism: Listronotus oregonensis; assembly: GCA_019359885.1. Classification (NCBI taxonomy): domain Eukaryota; kingdom Metazoa; phylum Arthropoda; class Insecta; order Coleoptera; family Curculionidae; genus Listronotus; species Listronotus oregonensis. Next base: position 11,666 of record JAHBCN010020851.1, on the reverse strand, counting down.
ATTTCTCGCTTCGATGCTAGCCTGTCGATTTTCGGGACTGGGGTTTTGAAGAAACCTTTTGTGGGCTTGAATTTTTTAAAAGTCTGGCTTTGTCACATGATTACTTTATACAGCTTAGTAAAAAAATTTTATGTGTGAATTTTAATTATCACGCACTAATTTGCTTAGACAAAAAAATATTAAAATAACATTTTTACTAAGGAATATAGTCACATAGTAATAAGGCCTATAAGTTAAAGATAAAAAAATTATTTTTGATTAGCTGATTATGAGATTGGCCTAATTGTTGGGAGACGAAGAAGTAAAATATCGTTTTGAAAAGTTAATGCAAGGATGAACAGATCACAAGGTACATAAAGAACCAGAAGTCTTGGAAGTCACGAAAGTACTACCGATAGTTAAGATTGTCGTATTAGCCTTTGGGTCTTAGGAATTAGAGCCACTGCCACTCGTTAAGCATGGTAGACTAATTGGGATACGTTTGTTTATTACTTAAAACGATTATTTGGTCTTCTTTCGTACCGTCCTTAGTACGCCAGCGACTTCAGTACTGCAAAGAACATCAAACATGGAGGAAGGAATGGAATGGAGAAGCAACAAATCCCGGTTTTGTGGGCATACAGAATGATTCAAAGGTGAGGTACAAAGGTGAGAAGATTACGCAGAAAAAGGGGTAAGTCATTATTTTGTAAAACTCCAGAAGACGACGTTTACACCATTCTTAGCACGCACCAGGTATTTCGCAGGTTCTTGTCAATGTCATATTCGTGTTCAGCGACCTTGAAAACCCCCGAGTAACAAAATTGGGCTGATATTAGGAGAAATTGTCGTAAAACTCCAGAAGACGACTTTTACGTCATCCTTAGCGCGCACCAGCTACTCCGTAGGCCCTTGATAATATATTCGTGTTCAGAGACCTCGAAAACCCCCGAGTAACAAGTTCGGGCTTATTTCCATCATTATTTACCTAGTTATAATTTTTTTGTAATTGCAAACTTTTAAATGCATTTCGAAAATACCATTTTTTTATTGTACAAAGGCAGTTTTTCGTTTCCCATTAATTAAATTTGTTCACAAAGTTTGTAGACGTTCATACGAATCGAATGCAAAAAACCGCATTCAAATCCATCTTACTGCACAAAAAATCCTTTTAAGGCCTTTTTTGTGCTACGTTTCCTCGACTAAACCACGGCTTATGTAAATGTATACTGAAGTAAAGGTTATTATTGTCAGCAAACTTAGACATGAGATTCAATGAATTTTGCAACATATTTTGGATATTAAAATTTATTATATTTACAACGTGTGACATATGCAATTAGTAAACTCATAGAAAGAAGCAAGTGAGTAAGTAAAAGAAGAAATTGTTGTAATAAGAGAAAAATTAAAATAGAAATAAAATATATGGTAAATAGACGCATAACTTGGTTGACCTTTTATTATTTTTGTGAAATGCTAAGTAAACCCAACTTTCAATTAAAGGTATCACACTAAATTAAGTAAAAGGAGTGGCAAAAGGCATTGTTTAAAAGTACAAGAAGTCGTCCGTTAGACGACCATTTCATAGATGTACAATACCGTAGACAAAATAATAATAAATTAAAGCCAACGCTTTTTATTACGGCATAAAAAATAAGCTTAGTTTGGTACTGTACAGAAATCGATTATAAATATCTCTTTTAAATCACAGTCATAATATTTAGCCATTTAGGAAGTCCAAATACGTACCAAATATTTTGTGCCGCATCATTTATATCTGGGTACTACCCAATATCGAACCGAAAAGATGCCCGCTGCGGTGGTACCAAATCAATCACGTCGCGGTTTCGTTAGTGTTAATTAGAAAAGTTGACCCGGTGTCAGCCGAAAAGACTGGTTAACCTCGAGGTGGTACCATGCTAACGTGCCTACGGAGGTACCTTGAAATTTTTTTGTCGGGAGGATGGAACTATTTACAATACCATTTCAGGTGTTATGGCCAATGCTGTGGTCAAAGTCAATGAACGTTTAATTATTGTGGTCTTGTTTTCCAATTGAATTTGATACGACTTAGATGTTTGCGTGTTTTTTTACTTGTAAAAAGTTCTGTTTTATAATTTAGTCAATAAAATATAATATTATTCTTGCACAGGTATACATCGTGTTTAAAATTAAGTCGGTACTATTGCTAACTTTTTTATTATAAGAGATACAAGTTAGGTTAAATTAGCAAAGTTGTGTACATTTTTACGCTGATTACAATGACGATAATAGAAAAACAAATGAACATCAGATTTTCGAATTATTCACAGAAATATACTTTTTTTAAATGCAACACCCTGTATTTGTTACGTTTGTTCGAAAGACAAAGTAATTTTCTATATAATTAGTTATTTACATTTTTTTCCTAAAATGAAAAATAGCGGAGTTATTTCAAGTTAAATGTATTTTTCCATAACTGGACACAGGCAGCCATGGAATTCTTAAAATCGCATTTTTTGTACAAATTATTGTAGTATGCTATGACAAAAAAAAAACAAAAGATAACATGTGTATCCGCCATGATGTTTTAGTGACAACTAGTAAATCATAAGGCAACAGTTCATTTATGCTACTGTTGTTTAAAATGCTGTCATTTGAAGATGTTTGATATGCTAGAATGCCACATAATTTGCCAAAAAAATAGCATTAGGCTTTAGAGTGAAACTATTTCCAGAAAGAAATATGCCAAACAAAAGATATTTTTTACTCCTTTATCGAAAGTTTCAATCAAACAAAAGTGTTTCTTAAGCGTAGAAATTAGAAAACCTTTATAATTAATCAACAAACAGAAATTAATGTTTTGGCATATTTAAAAGTTTATCGTGAAAACTCCACAAGAGACTGTAGGTCAGATCTTGATCTATGCTAAGAAACCATTAATAAAATAAAAAAAATATATATATTCTTGTACCCCACAAATACAGACCCACACAAACTTTGTGGCCAGGTGATAATAGCTGCTATAGAAAATCCAAACTTTTTACGATTAATTCTTCGAAGCAATGATACTAACTTTAGTAATAGAGGCATATTTAACAAAGACCAACATTATTGGAGCATTGCAATTCCTGCCATCATCCTTTAATCCTAAAGATGTATTTGCTTAAACGTATGGTGCTGCCTCATTGGATCAAAAATTGTTAGACCTGTGTTTTAAAGATCTTTACAGGAGCAATATCTGAATTACTAAAGTGTTTAGATTTTTTGGATGATGCCAATATAACCATTTGCTTAATGTATTTTATTAGTAATTAGGCTGTGTTTATTAAAAAAAAACTAAAACTAATATGTTTATTATTTACCCAAGTTATTAGAAGGTTTGAAAATTATATCCTTATGAACGGACTTTAAACTTGGTTTCTGACATGGCGGGCGTACTACGATATAATTTGTACAAAAATGCTATTTTAGAACTCCATGGCTGCCTGCGTCAGTTACGGAAAATGCATTTAAATTGAAATAACTCTGCTATTTATCATCTTAAAAAAAAATGTTAATAACAATTGTATGAAAATACATTCTCTATGAAGTTAACGCAAAAATGCAGGGTTTTGCATTTAAAAGTATATTTTTGTGAATAACTCGTAAATCTGATGTTCATTTGTTTTCTATTATCGTCATTGTAATTAACGTAAAATGTACACACACGTTGCTAATTTAACCTAACTTGTATCTAGAATAATAAAAAAGTTAGCAATAGTGCCGAGTTAATTTTGAACACGGTGTATAGTTTAAGGAAATTTTGAAAGAGTTACTTGTCTATGTGAATGTTGGTATCTATACATATTCCCACCTATGTATCTGTTATAGGTACACTCCTCGGACCAAAATTCCGCCACCTAAACTTTTTTATTAGGTTGAATGATTTTTTTTTATCTTGGGACAGTCCACGAAGGCTGATGCCTAAGTACTAACGTACCGTGGGTGTCTTAAGTGTGGTGAGAGGTAGTTTGTTCACCCGGGACTTAAATATTTGTAAAAAGTAAATATAACTGTAAAAAGCATAATAGTAGCTTATATAAAAAACTTAAACATTTTTTTCTTTATAATTTCTCTACAACCAATGCGGACCGAGCTACGGCTTGTTAATGGTTGGCTTTTGTTCGTCAAATGCTAAATTTGAAAGATTCAAAGTCAAATAGCAAGAAAAGTAAGAGTTTCTTGCCTGAAAATTAACGAGTTATGATAAAAATGAGGTCGGTCCTACTTTTTCTACGAAAAATCATTAAAACAACCCTTAATTCCCTCTAATTAAAATTGATCTGTACTCCTCTGCGATTTTTATATATGTATTATTAATACATCCTAGAAGTTTAACCAAATTAAAATGCTTAATTTTGAAAAATTGGAGCTTAAAGTGAAAAACGATTTTTCGTAATTTCGTAAAAATAACCATTTTCTTCAAAATAATTCCAACAATGCTGGAGATATGAAAAAAATGCTAGGATACCAATTTTAACTTTTCTATTAACAAAGACTTTATACATAGATTTTTTGTACAATATTTTGGAAATTTTTCGTTTAAAGCTCATTTCTTGGGGGCACCACCCAAGCATCTGGGTCATTGGGGGTGGTCAGCCCAGGGGGGGGTGGCTGTGGCACTTAAGAGGGGGGAGAAGAAAAATTTCAAAATCCTTTAAGGGCGCTGCCGCGGACCCCACCAGTGCTCAATCTATGAAACCCTTTTTTTTTTCTCTTTCTTAAACCCGTGAGAGCAAACTTTTTTTTCCCTTTGGCCCTCCTTAACCCCCACGCCATTGGGGTTTTCCCAAAGGGGGGGCATATTTCCCACCCCCTTCCCCTTCTAAAACCCTCCCAAAGGGGGGTAAATCCCGTGCCGGGAAAGGGGTGTGGCATGGGGGATGGTCTTTTAAAGAGCCCCCCAGAATACCCCGGGGCCCTTTTGGAGTAAATTTTCCCAAAGGCCTTGGTGGACCCCCTTTTCCCCACCACTCGTGGGAATCATATTATGTGGGTGAAAATGCAACCCCGGCCAGGCGAGAAAAGCAACAGGGGCCCGAACCTGTTTTGGGAAACCCCTGGGGTTCCCTGGCTCAGACCGGGATTCAAACACCAGTCACATTGGACATTCAAAAAGGGAAAATCAACTAAATCAATGTTGAATCCTTTAAGAGACAAGTGAACATAAAAAAAAAGGAACGATTAGAATAGTTACAGGATTAAAGCATTTTTTTTTTAAAAAACATTTTCATATCTATAAAAAAACCCTTTGCAGACTGTGACAAGAAAGAACAGCCTCTCACATCATATATGAGTGCCCTGATTAATTGGAGAAAAATCAAAAAACCCTGTTGGGGGTAACTACGGGGGGCGGGGAACCGAAAGAAATTAAAAGGGCTACACCTGTCTAGGGGAAACCTTTAAAATGAACCAAAAACAAAGGATAAAAAAGCCCCGATTTTGAGCGGACAAAACCTTTCAACTTGTGTATTCTAGTTATCGATAATAAAATTTCCCAAAATAGGGCCCCTATTTACGAACGAGCACCACCTTATTCTAGCCCTTTAAACTGATCCGATTTTAAAACTAAGGGATATAAAAGGATTTAATTTAAATAGCCCACTTCGGAGCATAATATTCTACACAACCGGTATACTTTATACCTTTTTATAATTTTTGTATGTAATTCTACTTTTTTTCCTATTTATATGTATTATATTGGTTTATAAAAATTGCAATGTTGTAAGGGGTGGTTTTTAAGGATTGAAAATTGGCAAAAAATGAAATTGGCAATACTTTAGGCAGTAATATATTTTTTTAATAAATCTGTCAGGCTATTAATTTTTTGGGCATATTTTTTTAATTAAGCTCTAATAAGGGTTGATTTATAAGGGTCGAAAAGTTGCAAAATGAAATTACTACATATTTTAAGCAACAGCATTCTAAAATTAAATCATTATGCTGAATTAATATTTTTTTCAGCGTAAATATTTTTTTTTTACTTTAAGCTCTAAAAAGGGTTGATTTTTAAGGGTTGAAATATTTTAAAATTGTATTTCAAAGCATAAAACAATCATTAATCAACTAATCCAAGCCAACTTTTACCTATCTTAAGGTTTAAAATGTTATTCTACAGTATGTCCACGGAAAAGGTGTTGAAGAGAAAAAACTTTTTTATTTTTGATTTTATCGAAAAAAGCTACTCTTGCTAAAAATTTTGCTACTTCTTAAGTAAGATTGGATAGAAACATTTAACATATTTTATACGTGTTCCAGAAAATTGAAAAACTTAAAATGGTACAAGTGTAAGGTGCATTTATTTGAGAAGATATGGAAATAAGTTACTAGAAAAAGTTGTTTAAAATTAAAAGATAGTCTCTAATACCAATTTTCGGCCTACTTTTATTTATTTTTGATTAAATTTATTTTAATATCAATTTAAATTTTTAATATTAATTTTATCAAATGTTTTGCTATTAAGTAAGCATTTAAAGCTGACGTTACTGCTTCTAATGAATTATAAAAGCGAAGTGTCAATAAAGCTTGTCACTATCAACGCCTACTAGTACAATAATGAGTTGTTAATTTGGAATTAGATAATTAATATTAAAATAATTTTCATCACAAATTAATAAAAGTAGGCCGATTTTTTTAAAAAATGGTATTGGGAACTATCTTTTACTTTTGAACAACTTTTCTTAGTAACTTATTTCCATATCTTCTCAAATAAATGCACTTGACTCTTGAACCATTTAAAGTTTTTTCAATTTTACCGCGTATAAAATTTGTTAAATGTTTTTATCGCAATCTTACTCTAAGAAGTAGCAATTTTTTTTAAAGTAGCTTTTTTTGATAAAATTAAAAATAAAGAAGTTTTTTACTATTTAACATCTTTTCATGGACGTACTGGTGGTCCACGAAAAGGTGTTAAATAGAAAACTTCTTGTTTTTAATTTTATCAAAAAAAGCTACTCCTGATAAAAATGTTGCTACTTCTTAAAATAAGATTGGGATAGAAACATTTAACATATTTTATACGCGGTGTTCAGAAAATTGAAAAAACTTAAAATGGTACAAGAGTAAAGTGCATTTATTTGCAAAGATATGAAAAAGTTGTTTTCAAACGTAAGGTAGTCTCTAATACCAATTTTCGAAAAATCGGCCCACTTTTATTTATTTGTGATTAAAATTTTATTATCAATTAACTAATTCCAAATTTTTGTACTAGTAGGCGTTGATAGTGACAAGCTTTATTGACACTTCGCTTTTATAATTCATTAGCTGTAGTATCGGCAGCTTTAAATGCTTACTTAACAGCAAAAAATTTAAAAATAAATTGATATTAAAATCAATTTAATCACAAAAAATAAAAGTAGGCCGATTTTTTCGAAAATTGGTATTAAAAACTACCTTTTAATTTTGAACAACTTTTCACAGTAACTTATTTCCATATCTTTTCAAATAAATGCACTTTACTCCTGTACCATTTTAAGTTTTTTCAATTTTCTGAACTACACGTATAAAATATGTTAAATGTTTCTATTCCAATCTTACTCTTAGAAGTAGCAAAACTTTTTATCAAGAGTAGCTTTTTTCCATAAAATCAAAAATAAAAATTTTTCTCTTCAACACCTTTTTCGTGGACATACTGTATAAGTTTTGACAATTAGGGGTAGTTTTCACCCTTAAAAAACAAACAGCGCACATCACCATAAAATAGAATTTAAAGTAGAGGGTTAGAAGCGCCTTATTTCAAATTTTTATGCAAATCGATTTAGGACAAAAAATTGCAAGGTTTTGCCATTTTTTTAGCTTCATTTCCGGGACTATAATTATGTATCATGAAATCGTTTTGATTTGTCAAAAACATTTTTTTTGTAAATCTCATGAGGGGTGGTTATTTAAAGGTTGAGTTATGATGGGTAAATATTTATTATACCGTAAACTGTTGAAATATTTTTTTCTACAATAAAAGCGTTATTAACAAAATTACTAACAAAAAAACTTTTTGTTAGGTCAAGAAATGTGCTATAAGCGTACGTTCGGAAGTGATAGCTTTGGGGGGAATTTTCCTTCTAAGGGGGGGGGGTTAATTCGGTAAAAATAACATGTTTTCATGAATTTTTATTGAAGAACCGGCTAAAATATAAATACATTTATTTTAACAAGGTGTTATTAAGTAATTTTTCCCATGGTATTGGAAAATGTTCAACCTAAAATTTCCCTGATATGAGCCGATGGCAGCATTTTTAAATGGCGCCTCTCAGTAAAGAAGTGTTTTGCGGTGGACATCAGAACTTATAAGTGGATTATCTGAAAAAACTACTATGTATATATACAGTATGTCTCAGTAAGTTGCAACCATATGGAAAACTTTTTTATTATTAATTTTGCGAAAAAAAGTTATTCTTCATAAAAAGTTCTGCATGGTCTAAAAACGTAAAATACAACATCAGATATTAATTTTTTTAGGATATGGGGTTTTGTCAAAAAGTATGAATTTTGCTCAGAGTAAAGTACCTTTATTTTTGACAATTTAAAAAATTTCTAAAATTTTTTATAAAGAAAAGTTGATCATAACTAAAAACATGTTTAAATATGCAATTACACTCTTTTTGGTATTTTTTCTTTTTTGAAACGAAATGTTGAGAGCTGGAAATGTTTGACAGCGACCGTTAAAACGCATTGGTATTTATACAGTACATAAAAATGGTGTTATTAACGTATGTTGTGTTAATTTATAAATAAAGTAATAAAGTAGAAATTTTTTGAAAAAATTACAAAACATATTTTTTTTATTGTAAATGGGTATAATTGCATATTTAAACATGGTTTTTAGTTCTCATTAACTTTTCTTTATAACAATTTTTGAAATTGTCAAAAATTAAGGTACTTTACTCTTGGGCAAAATTTATACTTTTTGACAAAACTCGTATACGCTCGAAAAAAAATTAATATTTAATATTTGTATTTAAGGTTTTAGACCATATTTTTTATAAGGAATAATTTTTTTTCGTAAAATTTAATAAAAAAGTTTTCCTATGGTTCCAACACTGAGACATACTATATATATATATATATATATATATATATATATATATATATATATATATATATATATATATATATATATATATATATATATATATATATATATATATATATATATATATATATATATATATTTATATATATATATATATATATATATATATATATATATATATATATATATATATATATATATATATATATTTATATATATATATATATATATATATATATATATATATATATATATATATATATATATATATATAAAAACATAGAACTTCCTAACTCGAATCTGGGGACCGTTAGTCAATTGAGTTGGAGAAAATTCGAATTAAGAAAATACGCTAAATTATTTTTTTAGTTTCATTAGAAAACAATTATATACATATGTACTTATGCATTATTATTAAAAAAATCGGTAATTTTTTTTTTGTTTAAATAGGCATTTTTTTTTATCTATAAAATCTTCACTACATTTAACGAGCTGTATACTGCATTAGGAACATTTTCTCTTGACGAAGAAAATTTCTTAGGTTTGGACAGCAAAAAACGCTTTCAAAAGGAGAACAGTTGTCTGATCATCATCATCATAATCAACTTCTTCTTCCGAGTCTGAAAACCCTAACCATTTGATTTTAACGTTGCAGTTTTATCTTAAATTACCTTTGTCATTAGGAATAAGATTTTCTAAAACGTATCTAAAATGCCCGTTAACCCCATTGTTTGCAAAATCGTCAATTTTGTAATTTCAAATGAAACACATCATTCTTATTTTGAAGAGATCCAAAAGTTTTAATTAGGTATGGGAAGTCATCTTTTCATCCCAGTCACATCGTAGTATTCTGACCTACCATTTTTTAAAAATCCTGCCTTCCGAAGCAATTGATGATTGTTTGTTTTTTAATCAGATTCCAAGTTTTATTTAGATTCAATTGCGTCAAGTACCGACACTGTTGTAGGAGTTGATTCTTCCAAGGGCCAAAAATTTTTAACATCGTTTTTTGTAAGGGCTTAAGATTTTTATAATTCCCCCATTTTGAAAACAAAGGATAGATTAGAAAAATATTTTTAATTTTTAAGACGCGTAATCCTTAGGGTGTCAAAATTGTTGAAAAAGGATTTTCCTTTTTAAAAAAAACATTTTACCGTTTTTGAGCCACTTCCAAAACACTAGTCTCCACCCTTTTGGATAAATCCAATCAAGGATTTTATCCCTTCAACGAGGGTTTTTGATTGCCAAAAGAGAATTTCAACTTTTCGGGTCCACTCATATTGCTTGCAACCATAACTGTAATTCTCCTTGCTGTTTTTACCGCCAAAACATTTTTGACCTTAAATCAGCTAATGTTTTGTTGTAAACATTTAAAAAAGACGCCTGTCTCGTCTGCATTAAAAATGTCATTTTCCGTAATTTAGGATTAAATGAGGTAAAACATTTTTTTCCAATCCTCGCCACATTCTAAATCTGCAGATGCACTCTCACCACAAACCGACATTTGGACCATATTATGCCTCTTTTTAAACTTATCTAACCATCCCACACAGCTGAAAAATCTTCGCGACCCAAAGCATCACAAATTCTTTAGCTTTTTTTAATTAGGGGGTTTCCGAGAGAGAAAGGTTTTTATGACGGCCGGGGGAAACCCACTTAACCATAGCTTCATCAACATTATTAACACATCTTGTAAGCCTTTTTTTTAGTTAAAATATAGTCACCTTCTATTTTTAAAAGTTTATCTTTGTTTTTTAAAATGGTCGATAACGTGTTAGGGGAATTCCAAATTTTCGGATGTCTTTTTTTTTTTTTTCGCCCTTTTCAACTTCTGAAATTATTCTCAATTTTTCCCCAAGCGTTAAACATTTTTAAATTTGTTTGCCATTTAATTTTTTTCCCAATACACCAGTCAATTAAAAACCCCCAACCCGGTAAAAATTATTTATAAAATTACGTACGATGTTACAAGAACTAACAAGATTTTTCCTGTAGCTACTCGTCTCGGAATCTAAATCCCCCAAAAAAAAGTATTTCCCGAAAATTCGAGTTAGGCTTTTGGGCCCCCAAACAGTTCGAGTTTTAGAAATATTCGAGTTAAAAATTGACTTATAAAATAAAAATACATAGTGAGATTGTATAAACCTAATTATTGCAAAAAATTCGAGGGGGAATATTTCGAGTTAAGGGGAATTGAGTTAGGGGAATTCCCTTTTTAATTTTCATATATATTTATAATATATATATATATATATATATATATATATATATATATATATATATATATATATAAAATAAATATATATATATATATATATATATATATATATATATATATAAATATATATATATTATATATATATATATATATATATATATATATATATATATATATATATATATATATATATATATATATATATATATATAAGTGCCTTCATTAATGTTTGTACACCAGTGACCACGGATTTTGGTTTTTGTGGCTCCACTGCTTGGTTTCTTTCCTATTTACAATGTTAGATGGAAAAAAATTTATAAAGTTTTTTTCCCACATTTATTTTTTTCTGTGACAATTTACCAGCTTCTAAACCCGAACAAAAAAAAAAAATTTTAAATCATTATTACTGATTATAATAAC
>JAHBCN010020850.1:0-14737 GCA_019359885.1 Listronotus oregonensis | reverse complement strand
TTGAAAATTTTTGTCAGAATAAACACTAACAGTTTTATCTTTAATTAAAAATCAGAAAAAAATGTGCGAATTCTGCTGTTGCGAATTAGATGTCAAATAATGTTTTAGTACAGTGTGTGGGGGAAAAAAAGGTGTTTGACCTTCGGATTTTTTTGTACAGCTTCAATTTTTATAAAAATTTGAAATTGTTACCCCAGATCAAAGTTTAATATTAGTGTGTTTTTTATTTTTAGGGGGGTAAAACCACCCCTTATGCTAAAAAAAAAAACCATAAAATAGACATTAGTAAATTAAAATAAAGCTAATATGAAAATGAATATATTTTTATGTTGTGAGTTTTTTTTACATTATATTTGTAACGTTCCAACCTTAAAAAAAAAACCTTAATAACGAATTACTTTTTTTTTTTCACTTAAAATTATTTAATACGCTTATCGGGAAAAAAATTTTTTAATAGTTTACGGAAAAATAAATATTTAACTACAAAATTAACCCTTTTAAAAACCCCCCCCTCATGAGTTTTAAAAAAAAAATGTTTTTGAAAATTAAAATGATTTGATGATACAAAAGTATATACCCAAATAAAGAAAAAAAAATGGAAAACCTCGAATTTTTTTGGCGGGGCTTTAACCCTCCCCTTAAATTTTTTTCATGGTGATGTCCCTTTTTTTTTTAAGGGAAAAAACCCCTTTTAAAAAAAAAAAAAATTTTTTTTTAAAAATTTTAAAAAAACAAAAATATAATAATAAAAAGGAAAAACGGGTTTTTTCTTAAACCATGCCATAAAACCTAATAAAAAATAGGAAAATAAAGTTTTAGAAATTACATAAAAAATTATCCTAAAATATCAATATACTGGTTATATAAATTATTATGCTCAGAAATGGGCTGTTTAAATTTTTCGAAAAAAAATTATTGGATTTTTTAACATATCTCCTTAGTTTTAATGATATAAAGTTTTTGGTTTTTCAAGAGCTACAAGGCTACGTGAATTAAATTCCTTAGTTTTAAAATGGGATGAGTTTAAAGCTCGAATGAGGTGGTGCTCGCTCGTAAATAGAGGCTTTAAACGGCCATATCTAGCCAAATATTGATTATCTAGAAAAATCTAAGTAATAAAAATCTTGATAATAAAAAAGCTACAATCGGTACTTAGGCATTTTTTTTGTATCTCCAGTATTTTGAAGAAAATGGCTTTTTTTACGAAATTGCGGAAAATCGTTTTCACTTTGGCCGGCCATACATGCAACTTTTAGTCGGGCAACTGTTTAGTCGCACGTTAAAAGTATATGGAAATGTATGTAGGTGCGCATATTAGCAACTAGATAGTTGTTCGACTAAATGGTCGTAAAACCCATCGATCCTTTTGATTAATCGTGCGCAACTATCGCGACGGTTCAATGAGTATTGCCATGTATTGGGAGTGCGCATACGCTCAATAAACAGTCGTCCAGGGCTTTCAAAAAGACAAAATCGTGCCAAATATTGTATATTCGCGACTAAACTGTTTGGTCGTCATAAAATCGCACAAGCACGCAACTCGACTAAACAGTTCAACTAAAAATTGTATGTATGCGGCCGGCCTTAAGCTCCAATTTTTCTAAAATTAAGCGGTTTAAATTGGTCAAACTTCTGGAATATATTAATAATACATATATAAAAACAATGGCAGAGGGGTAAAGATCAATTTTAATTAGAACAGGAATTAGGGGTTGTTTCTACTGATTTTTTCGTAGAAAAAAGTAGGGACCAACATTATTTTTATCATAACTCGCTCAATTTTTATGCTAGAAACTTTTTTCTTTTAAAAAAAGTCTAATTATCTACTTTCAAAAAGACCTTATATGTTTTTCTTGAAAAAAGTTTTCCCGCTATTTGACATTGAATTTTTCAAATTTAGCATTTGACGAACAAAAGCTAACCATTAACAAGACGTAGCTCGGTCTGTATTGGTTGTAGAGAAATTATAAAAATATAGTTTTTTTATAAGCTACAATTTTGCTTTTTTATTTTTTTTTGATAAAATGCATATTTTTAGAGTTATTCGCAAATAACTCGAAAAATATTAGTTTTACGAAAAAATGTATGAAACGTTTTTTACTTAGAATTCCTTTCTTCGTCGATTCCTGTAGTTAAAATGCAATAAAAAATTTTCACCCTCAAGGTGGAATAGCAATCACCCCTTGACATGATATAAACTTTGATATTTCCTAGCTTCTGTGAAAATCCATGCAGGACGAAAAAATTCCGAGCCAAAATTTCTTGTACTAATATTAGGTTTACACTTTTCTTGTTCGCAATGACCTTTTACGTTATCGAGTGTGACTTTTGAATATACAAGGTGCATCATAAAGAAGTTTTGATTTTTTTTTTGGGGGGTTAGATAAGAAAATTTCAGGTATAACTTAGATGACTTAAATAAAAAAAATGTTTACTGGTGACGTTAATTTTATAAACTTAATTTTTTTGCAGTCGATCACTACACCTATGTGAGTGGGTTTGCTTGTTCCATGTAGTGTCAATTCTTAGTTTAAACCAAGATTTAACTACTGCCTTAGAACTGTTTTAGACATACAAGAATTCCAGTGAAATTTATGGCAAAAAATATCACCAAAATTTTGATAAAAGTTTTCATTGGATTTTTGGCAATAATACATTCACTTGTGTTTGGTACTTGAAGTAAATTTTAGTAGAATTATTGCCAAAATTCATGTGATGCTCATGCGCACAAATGCTAATTTTATAACAGCTGATGGATTAGTTTAACATAACCTAGAAATACGGTAAGTTAATGACCTAAAAAAAGGTTTTTGTGACAGGAATTGTTACTATTAGGTGTGTCAACAGTTAGCTGATTCCTTTTTACTTTATGAAATAATTTTCAATGGAAATATAGAACATGTTTAATATTTTAATTGCGAAAATACTAGTAAGAATAATTGACCGTGTAATACACAAAATAATTATGTGTAAATTTTCGGCACAATTATGGATATAATTTTCGGAATAATTCTTGTATGTGTAAAACGGTTCTTAGAAAATATGCCCACTATAATATTTTTGTCAATAATAATAATTTAAAAGAGTCTACATATACAGGGTGTCCGAAATGACGATGAAACATTTTAAGGTACGATTCTACATAAAAAGATATGAAAAAAAGTTCATATTAACATAGGTCCGGAAATGCTTCCAGAGGGAGCTACAGGCCCTTGAAGATGGTGTCATAAAAGTAATTTTTATTTAATTTATTAGGATCTACTTACAATACAGGAATTAACTTCTACGTATAAGTTAGAGTAATTGGAGGTCACTTTTTGAAAATATCAGGTGACCCATATTGCAACCAGTGGCGTGGAAACAAAGGGGTGGTTAGTTATTTAGGGTCATATTTTTTTTCGCCGAGTGTATTTTCGCTATCTTTAAAAAAATTATGTTTCTTTGAACATTTTTACGTAAAAAGGTACCCTTGGTATAAAGTCGTATAGTCGACGGTTTTCGAGATAAACGGACTTAAAAGGACGACTGCAGTGCGTAAATACAGTAAACACAGGTGATTTTAAAAATGTACCCAATGTAGTAAGTACCAGTAAATTCGTTTTTCTTTTTTGCAATGGGTGTAAAAGAATAATTACATTTAAAAATAGTATTTAAGCATCTTCTTATTTTTATTACCTAGCCTGCTTACTGTATTTACGCACTGCAGTTTTTTTTAAGTCCGTTTATCTCGAAAACCGTCGACTATAGGACTTAATACCGAGGGTACCTTTTTACGTAAAAATGTTCAAAGAAATATAATTTTTTTTAAATATAGCGAAAATACACTCGGCGAAAAAAAATATGACCCTAAATAACTAACCGCCTTTTTTTCCACGCCACTGGTTGTGGTTAGTTAGTTAGAGTTCAATAAAAAAAAAACGAGCACAAAAAAAAATTAACAAAATTAAATTTGACAGTGGATGTTTATTACAAATAAAGCCACATAAGTTTTGCTGCATAAGGGAATTAACGTTTTATTTTTGGGGTAAGATGCTTTATTTTTACATGTTCTATTTCTCATCTAGATTTTACTTTATATTTAAAGATATTATTTATCTTTTCTTTAACGTTTGTCAAGAATTAAATTTTCTTTATAATTCAGAAGCAATTAGTTGTAAAGTTCTTAACATACACTTTCCTTCCGAGATATATTTGTTGTCTTTCATGTATTTATACAAAATTATCAAAGTTTTTTGTCATGGCCAAGGTTTTCCTTAACTATTAAAGGTAATTATTTATATTCAGCTTTATTACTATTTTAAAAGTGCATTTACGCTACACCTTAGGGGTTGGGCGAAAGGACGCGGAAACGGTGGGCGGAGACTAACAAACTCCCACTACCACAATTGTCGTATAGCTGCATTAAAAATATTATATTTTATTTAGGTTCTTCCAAATTCGGTGCATCGATGCAATGTTGTTTCCGATTGTAAGCCTACAGGAAATAACGTTTTTCGGTAACTATTTTTCACTTAAATGACATAAATTATACACCAAGGTAAGGAAATAATCTATGCCTCTGCCACAGCTTACTTACAGCTCCACAACTCCGGTCGGCACCTTTGATCTCGCAGTCTACGAACAAACGAGACAGAAGCGTTGCTCCCTCTGTCGCACATCCGGGAAAAGTCAGAGCCGGATTAAAACGGTTACTTATTTATGTAAAACGACAAATTTTTGCCTAACAGTACCGTAGTAGATAATTTTAAAGTTAATAAGAAATATAAAAATATACAATAAACTGATTCGAAAAAGTAATAACATTTTAATTGTTATAGACTAAAAAACTCATATGAGCTGACAAAGTAACATGGGCGATTTATAATATTTAGGTCAGAATAATTGTATTACAATAATTAGAAGGGGTGTAGTATCTGTAATCTTATGAAAAGAATAATGATTTATAAAAATCGTTAGTTGTTTAAGAGGATGCATGGTCGATCTTTAGCTGTTTCCTCATATTCCCAGGTCATTGTTAAGGTCTTTTCTCAGCTCTGCAAAATTCGGATGTAATATTCGACAGAAATTATTGCCTTTGATAATCGCACTGTGATATCTCTCAATATAATGTCAGTTTTTAGGAAAAGGTACAGTATAATAAAGTGTAAGTGAATAATAGGGTCTTTAATACACGGATTTTCGAGCACGACGGCGTAGCCGAGTTTCGAAATAGGGCAAGTGTTTTAAAGATCAGTTATTCACGAATACATTAGGCTATTTTTTTATTGATATTATTTATTATATTAGTAATATTTTATTTGACGTTATAAAGTACTCATATCAGATTAATAATTTTCGTTTCTTTAAAATGCCTAACATGTGCAAAAATTCGAGGTTATAGGTTGTTGCAATGCCATCTTAGACTTCACATTTCTACCGTTTTTGATTGTTGTACCATCGCAACCTTAAAACACGCGTGTGTTTGAAAGTTCGATTTGAACACGCTGAGGCGTGTTTTAATTAAGCAATAAAAAAAAATATGATAATAAAATAATGTTCTGTAGCTTAGGTTTTTAATAAGTTTTATTGCCCATTAATCGAAATCTAACAGATGTATAAGAAACAAAATAAAAAATGCTTACCTATTCGCAACACTAATGTTTTACTAACAGCAATAAAGAATTTTACAAAATTAATTTTTCAGCCAGACATACAAAAATAAATGGACTCTGTGCCTCTGCTGTAACGGATTTTTGAAATATAAGTCGAGTTAAGAGAAAATAGTATCTAAACATAACCAATTTTAGGGTGACTTTCACTCAAGGAAATATTAAAAACTAAATCCAAATTTAAAAAACTATTACAGCAGAAGCCTAGATTTAAGTGTTGGTTTTCATATAGTTTTTGAAAATTATCGATAACTTATACCGTTTTTGAGAAAAACATTATGCCCCGAACCCCAAATTGGATCTAATTTTCGCGGCGCGAATGGACTCTTAAGTTTAAAAAAATGTTTTGAGAAAAAGGAAATATAATTTAAAAAAATATCATCTTCCTGCAGGATTTGATCTTAGGACTCCAAAAATAAAACATTAACGCGTTAACCTGCAGTTGACAATAGCTTGTGTTGGAATTATAGGAACGAATAGAGTAAGCGCATGTGCGGATTAAAAATATATTTTCTGAAAATTTTCAATACCTTATTTATAAATACTAAAAACCAGATATTACCAATGACATTTAGTGATACTGCCTATAAACAGTGACAAAAAAATTTAAAACTCAGGGGGTTTACTAGTATTTCATCAACAGGTAGGGGATAAACCACGACAGTGGCGGCTCTAACATTTTCAAAAGTTTTTATCTCAAAACTGGGACATGTGACCCACATCAAATATATTATACCAGATGCTATTGGCCTCAAGGGGAACATGTTGGTAAAGAAAATTTTCATTTTAGAATGTGCGATAAACGGTTGATTTTTTTTTCAGCGCTCCCAAAAAAAATCTAAGTTATAAAAGCAAATTCTCTATTTATATTTTTTTTTGTACATTTAATCAAATTTTATTTTCAAATCCCAAATTTCGCAAAAATTTTATTTACCATTTTTTGAAAACAAGAGATCATTTGCAATTTGGGTTTTAAGAAGATGTTGAGTGAAAAAATTTCAAATCGCTATGGTTTTTAGAAAAACAAAGATCATTTTGCCACATTTGGGATTTAACAATAAAAGGACCCCGTACTCTTCTTATGGGAAGTGGCCCCCGGTAAAAATGGCTGAAATCAATATATGTTGTAGCTTTTTTCGTCCTGAAAAGAAATCTCAATGGGCACGAAGCTCCATTATGGGTATTTTGGTTCCTACCGAGCTCCAAAGCTCCACAGATCGATCATTTCTTATGGAAAGTGGCCTATGGTAAAAATGGCTGAAATCGATATTTGTTGTAGCATACCAACTTCAGCAATTTTCACCGAGAGACACTTCCCATAAGAAATGATCGATCTGTGGAGCTTTGCAATCTCGTAGGAGCCAAAATACGCATAATGGAGCTCAGTGCCCATTAAGACTTTTTCTCGGGACGAGAAAAGCTACAACATATATCGGTTTCGGCCATTTTCACCGAAGTCACTTTCCATAAGAAATTATCGATCGGGGAGCTTTGAAGCTCCGTAGGAGCCAAAATAAACATAATGTAGCTTCGTGCCTATTAAGACTTTTTCTCAGGATCACCAAAGCGACAACATATATCGATTTCAGCCATTTCCTTAAGAAATGATCTATCTGTGAAGCTTCGTAGGAGCCAAAATGCGCATAAAGGAGCTTCGTGCCCATTGAGACTTTTTCTCAGGACGAAAAAAGCTATAACATATATCGATTTCAGCCATTTTCACTTCCCATAAAAAATTATCGATCGGTTGAGCTTTGGAGCTCCGTAGGAGCTAAAATACGCATAATAGAGTATCGTGCCCAAGTGGGACTTTTTCTCAGGATGAGAAAAGCTACAACATATATTGATTTCAGCCATTTTTACCGGGAGCCAGTATCCATAAGAAACGAACTATCTGTGGAGCTTCGTAGGAGCCAAAATGCGCATAATGGAGCTTCGTGTCCATTGAGACTTTTTTTAGGACGAAAAAAGCTACAACATATATTTCAGCCATTTTCACCGGGGTCACTTCCCATAAGAAATGATTGATCGGTGAAGCTTTGGAGCTCCGTAGGAGCCTAAATACGCATGATGGACCTTCGTGCCTATTGAGACTTTTCCTCAGGATGAAAAAAGCTACAACATATTTCTATTTTGGCCATTTTCAACGAGGGTTACTTCCCATAAGAAATGTGCGGGATCCTTTGATCAAATTCACTAAAAAAATACAAATAGAGAACTTTTGAAACTTAGATTTTACCTTACTAGCGCTGCAAAAAAATTAACTTTTTTTTTCAAATTCCAAAACGAAAATTTTCTGTACCAAAGTGTTCCCCTGGGAAGAATGAGCAATTCCACAGCCGCCACTGAACAAGCATCTGTAGATTAAACTTAAGTTTGCAGCTAAGCACTGGTTATTTGTGAAATTATTCCATGATTTATAGTTGACACACCTCATATTAACACGCCATTAGACAAACGGCCGAAAAAAAAACGCGCCTAATGGTATACTAAAAAATTTTAAAATCAATTAACACGTTTTTAATAAATTCAGGAAAAAACCGTTTTTTTTTTAAATAAAAATTAATCACGCTTTCTACAGGGTTAAATAAGATAATTTCAGATATAACTAAGTTGTCTTAAATCGATCTAATCGATGTTAGAGTCATAACATTTTATACACCTTTTTTTTGGACACCCTTTAAAAATGGCCAGAAAAAAATAAACTTAATGTATTATCTGGTTAAATTCTGCCAAAGGTATTAAAACACCAATGTAAAAAATATTATAAACTATATTATTTCGAAGATTAAAAAAATAATCACGCTCTCTACAGGGTTAAATAAGATAATTTTAAATATAATTAAATTGTCTTAAATCGATCTAATGTGATGTTAAAAGCTATAACATTTTATAAACCTTTTTTTTGGACACCCTCTAGAAATGGTCAGGAAAAAATAAACTTAATGTATCTGGTTAAATTCTGCCAAAGCAAGGTAAAAAAACACCAATGTTAAAAATAATATAAACTATATTTTTTCGAAAATTAAAAAAACTCTTTTTTTAAACCTTTACAGAAATCAAAAAGTATTTACTATATAAAATTTATAATCCCAAAGAATATTCCGTAATTTTCTTTAAAAAAAGGTTTCCTAGTTTCATGTCTTCTTGCTGACTTTAAAATGGCTTGATGTTTAAAAACATTTAGCAGTAGTTCAGTACTTTAGTTTAATTTTTTATGCACAATATGCCTCTTCTTGTCAATTTAAATCACATGCTCTTAAAAACGTAAAACGTAGCAACCTGGGAATAAAAGTAGAAATTAAGACAGACAGTTAACAAGATATATAAACTATATTTCGTGAATAAATCAGGACAAAAACGTTCGAACGGTTGCTTTGATAGCAGACCTGCACACCGGACAATCTTGCAAATTTGGGGCACAATTAACACAAGTCGCCAAGTGACCACAAGGCAAAAAAACTATACCCACTTCACCGTCCATGCATATTTTACACTGTCTTGCTTCTTTCAATATTCTATTTTCTTCTTCTAGAGAGATCGGTTTATCAAATGTGCTCCTGGGTGCTTCTGAGCCTTTAGAAGATTCCTCTGTTCTTTCTGGTATTTGGAAAGGTGCTTGTAGTGTAGGAGTTACATTTGCATTAAAGCTTTCAGTCCTTTTTGTAATATCACTTAGTACTGCTGCAACAGCTTCTGTCACTGCGTTGTGCTGGGAGGTGTTATTTTCAAATCCGTCTTCTTCTTCTAGTTGCACATTTAAAGCTGCTTCCACTAAAGCATCTGGTTGTGAATATCCTCTTCCAGTTTGCTCCAGTTTTTCTTTTATTGCACGTTTGACTCGTTGAACGTCAATTCCTATTCCTAGAGCGGCCAGTGCTGGTGGACTAACCATATGTTCTTGTAGCTCTCGCTCACCTACTTGTCGTTTTTTTCTTGACGTTTGGATTTTATCATTCTGCTGTAACAAAAAAAAAAAAAATACGGTTAATATTTACGACCTTTAAGAAACTATACACAAAATATACCTAAAAATATATAGGATTAAAAACGTGCTAATTGAATTTATTGGTATTATATAAAATGGGGTCATCATCAACCAGTTCTTTTCTCATAAATGTTATAACAACCCATATATTTTATCTAATAACTGGATGTATATGTATTATTGTCTGTATCATCAACGTTATGCGTATGCGTATGAACGCTGGATGAGCCATTTTGCTACAAAAATATTGTCGACTCCCTGTAAACATCAATATTAATGTATGACTTTTTTTGCGAGACGCACTTAAATGGAAAAATTGCAGGAATTCAGTAATCAAGCTTTATGACGCGAATCTTAGATGAACGATTCTGAGGTATAAAAAGAGGGGTAATGAATGCTGCAAAATAGCGGTCATTTTGCAAATTTGCTTAAGCAATGTTTTCCTTTTCTTTGCTTTTTAAAATTAAATATACTTCCAATATTTACTTATTACATTACTACCAATGTTGCTAATGCTTGTTTAACAAAAAATATTTAGGATGTCAAAAGGTTTCTAAATAGTTGCAGTAACCCAATGAAAAATGTCTGGGATGTCTAAATTTTCATGATATTATAGTAAACTAGAAGAAATGTTTATTGATCACGAAACTTTTCTCTGATCTGAATGTTCAGAGGGTGGTAATATACCACTGCACCTATACCTCAGTAGGTCCTTTGTGCTTCCTCTTGTGGGCGGGAGATTCCCTGCGTCATCCAACCTATTGATTTAAAAAAAGTTGAAAGTCTTATGTGGAATCTCCCTAATTTCGGCCAGTAATGGCCCGTTTTGTGCCCAGCATGAAGTTCCGTTCAAATGTGAGGGCGGGACAACCCCAAAGAATGTGTTCCCGGTTTCATCTTCTTGTTCACAGCCTCTACATAATCCTGTGTTCGTTAGACCCATTTTTAAAAAGGTGTCCTCGTAGCCCGCAGTGGCCAGTTAGAACACCCGTTATGTTCGGAGGTTCCTTCTGGACATCATAAGGTCTTTTTCGCTATTGACTTGTCTGGATAGCTTAGCATTATTTTGCAGGTCGTAGTATTATCCCATTTTCTTTAAACAGTCAAAAGGGGGTATTCTTTTAAAAATGTCTTTAAGCTGTAGTTGTCAGTCCAGTGGTGGGGACGGGGCCCAATTTGTTTCCGTCCCGAGCCGCCCTGGCCAGCGAGTCAGCGGTATGATTACCTTTAGATATGTCATGTCCCTTTAACCAGAGTAGGTTGACCACATTATTAAGAGAGATGTTAGTCAGGGCTTGATGACATTCTAGTACAAGTCCCCAAGTAATCGTGGTTTTTTTTCAGAGCTAGTAATGCTTGCCCTGTCTGTATAAATACAGATGGGATGGTTGGCGATGTTGCGGTTTTTAATTTCGTGCCGCTATGGTTATGACTGTCAGTTCGGATTGGCACCGGGTTCGGCGCCCATTGTCCATACGATTTTTAGTTTTTGGTTTGATATATACAGCCCCTGCCCCCCCGGGTTTAGGCCGCAGAAAGGCAATGGTTCCTTTGACTCCCATTGGAGTTCCTCTTTTTATTTTAGGGTTTTTTAAAACAAACCTTTTGCAACTATCCCTTTCCCGTAAATTGGAAGTTCCCCCTTTAAATCCCCCCCGGGTTCCGTTGTCCCGTCCAATTAGTTCAGCCAATCAATTTAATATAAAGGATTCCCCTTACAAATATAACAAGGGGGGGAGTTCAATATCTCCATGCTCTGTCGGTGTATCCTTTTAATACCGGGTTTTAAACTGGTATTCTTTGAATTTGATCTAGCTTATGATCACGAACTTTTATAAACTTTCTTTTTTATAGCCCACTAATATACCACCAAAAAATGTCGTCTAATAGTGTATGACTTTATATTAAAAAACATTAAAATCAGTTAGCACGTTTTCAGAAATGTAGGTAAAAGCGCCAAGCGAGTATTCATATATTTAGTTTATTATAATATTTTTTAGATCCAAAAACAGGGTTTCCCAAATACGTTAGTACGTCCATTTCAAAAATAAAATGTATTCTATGATTTTTAACTTTAAACGGCTTTTTTGGGGGAGATGACATTTTACATGCGGATCATGATTGGCCTTAAATCTTTTTCGGCTAACTATGTACAAAAAATAGATTGCTAGACGCTAATGGGTTAAAAAGAGTAAATGCCATTTTTAATTTTTCAATAAAAAATTTTATCGGCCTAATAAAACATAAATACCAGTAAAACAATTTTTAACGTTTTCATATTTAAGTTTTTATAAAAAACAAAAAACACGGCAAACAAAATAGTTACTTTTAGTAACCAACTATGTTTTTCTTTTTTTTGGACCTAAATAAGGGATAATTGCATTTTTTTGTTGTAC
Source organism: Listronotus oregonensis (assembly GCA_019359885.1). Classification (NCBI taxonomy): domain Eukaryota; kingdom Metazoa; phylum Arthropoda; class Insecta; order Coleoptera; family Curculionidae; genus Listronotus; species Listronotus oregonensis. Next base: position 2,705 of record JAHBCN010020850.1, on the reverse strand, counting down.
TAATAAAAAAAACAGTTTTTGTAAATCGGTCTATGTATATAGAAGACGAATTTTATAAAAGCTGTGTAGCACAGTTTATAAAGATTTTCTAGGTAATTAAAATTAACCAGCAAATCACTAGTACGTTCTCTAAAAAAAGGTACATAGGACCTAAAAAACCAAAATCAGTACAAAACTTGGCTTTCTTTGTTTTGAGTGAAAAATTTTAATTTAATTGCCCATTTCCAAAAAAATTCATACCTTAAATCCTCGTCGAAAAGCTGATATTCGGGAATATGTAATAATATGTTGTTTAAACAGGCTAAAGGCGAATGCTGTAGTTGGCCGATTGAGATTATTAAACTTTAAACTTTATTTTTCAAATTTTGTCTCTTCGATTTCCATATAAATTTTCCAAAAGGTGTAAAAACAGCTTTGAAAATTGTGCTGTACGCGCGATCTCGCTTTTGGGTGGTGGGTCGAGTAGTGGCCGGTCAAAGTAAGCCGTAGATATACAAACGCTTGGGGCGGTATAGTCTGTCCCAAAGTATACCGTGTTAGCTCTTGCCTTCATTTATGGATTATACCTGCCGACAGCAATAAAACTGTGGATCGGTAAGTATTAAAGGACAGAACATTAGGGATGGACTTTAATAATATAAAGATTTATAATTTATTGTTTATTAAGGTAAGTATAATCTTAAAATTACATTAAGAAATTAAATATATGCAATGTTTTAATAAATTTATAACTGCATCTATACATAATTACATTTTAATCTAAATATCTAAATCTAATTTGTTTCACTATCAAGTCATCATTGAGATTAATTAAAAGGATTCATGTTTTTTTGGATAGAAATAAAAGAGTCCTCTTTTTATAATGTGCTTATAATTTTTTTCCACTCCCAACGGGTTGTTAGTATTAAAATTTTTTTTATCAAATTTATAACATGGGACTTAAAGTAGGTGTAAATGTTCTGCTCTGATCTTTGTTTTTTCTTTTCCCGCCTAGGGGTTAAACATACAGTGATACGGAGTAAGCCGTAAAAGTATGCCCAGCCTGTTCAGCCAAATTATCACAAATTTGTTTTTTTAAATTTCATATGAATTTGGACCCAAAAAATCTTTTTTGTGAATAATTTAAAATAAATATTTTTTTTATCAAATATTCCGGATTTCATTTTTTTTAAATTGATGAAGCTGGTGCTTTGTGTAGCAGACGGGTGTGGTAGCTTGCTTTTCCATGCAATAAACTGTTGTTTGGAATTTTTTTTAAAAGATAATTTTAAAACCAGTTTTTAAAAAATTCTGCATTGTATCCTCATGATATCAAGCTAGAATCCTTAATATTCTTTCAGACAACAGCAAGCAGTTTGGGACAAATCCGTCTTCTGAACCAGCGTGTATTGCGTTTTCCTTTATTTGAAGGTGCTTTGTCTGACGTTTTACTGGAATCAAAACCCTCCTTTGGATACTGTTCGGGTATCGAACCAGTTTTATCAAGGTAAATTATGGATCTTTTTCTAACCTATATCTTTTAATTTCTTGAAGGTAATTAAATTCCAAGGGGGTAATCTGTGCGATTCCATTACTTTTTTTTGTCTATTTTGCGGATTTAACCCCTTTTAAAAAATCTATGGAGGGGCTAATATTTTATTGGTTTCGTCTTCTCTAGCTTTTTTTAGTTTATCCAAGGAGGAATAACTCTGCTTTTTAAAGACAATATATTTTTATTATTATTAGGTCCCCTACTATTGTCTATACGGTGAGATTGAAAATCACTAGTTTTTTTTTTTTTTCAATTCTTCATAATAAAATATCCCTTATCGATGATATTGAGTTTTTTAAGTGGGTTTTTTTTAAAACTTCTTGTTTAATTAGACCCTATGATTAAAGTTTCATACACATTTTTTACAACCGTTTTGCATCTAAGCAAATGATTTCAGCGACATAGTTATATTCTCGTAAATTAACTTTTCGAAACGCACAGAAAAAAAGGTTATTTAACACTGCCACAAAATATTAGCCAAAAATTTTATGCCTAATTTTAATACTCAAGAAATACCTGGCCCACCCCTGCCTTTAAAAAAAGGGGAAAAAAATAGGTAATAAAATCGTTAAAGGTTTTTGGGGATGTCCGTCAAAACCATAAGATATACTTTAACAGACATACATTTCCCACTTCTTAAACCCCCCCCCACTCTGCTCCAGGAACGAATCGCGCTTTTTCCAACATTTGAACCGTTTTTTACCTTTTGCCCAAATTTTAGAAAATCAAAATATGTAAGTTGTAGAATAAAATATAAAGTTTAATAATTCGTTTACTACATTTAAAACAGACAATAACATTAATACTAAATCGTCCAAAAAATCACTGCCAAAACTTTTAAAATTCGATTCTGAAAAAAAAATATCGGACAGCGTTTGCCTTCCCCCCCTTTTAAAAATGTTTTTATAAATAAAATTTTTCCAAGATTAGATTTAACTTTAAAAGATCCAAGTTACGAATTTTTCAAAAATTTGTCAATTTTTTTTCAACTTTTTTAAAAATGCACCAATAAGGATTAGCAAAAAATATTTTGTTGTTTTTAATTTTTAGAAATTCATTGGCTATTTCTTAAATTCAAATTTAAAATTTTTTTTTTTAAAAAAAAAATGTATTTTTCGTTTTTTTTATAAAAAAAAGAAAAGCAACTTTTTTGGATTTTGGATTTAGGTTTCAC
>JAHBCN010020849.1:0-14635 GCA_019359885.1 Listronotus oregonensis | reverse complement strand
AAAAAGTAATAGTAGCTGAATGTTGCGCGACGCGACGAGAAGATAAAAGTAATGGTAACTGGCAAATACACAATCAGTACGAGATTTTAGGGTGATCAGAAAAAAAGTTAGAGTAACTGGGAAAAAGTAGCAAAAAGTTAATCAGTTTTTGGACAGACGGAAAAAAAATTTACAGGTACGAGCAAGGCAAAAAAGTAATAGTAGCTGACCGAGGGGACGGCCGAAAGCAAAAAGTAATAGTAGCTGAATGTTGCGCGACGCGACGAGAAGAAAGGCACCAAAAAAAAAAACATGTCGAAAATAAAACGACGGATGACGATTGGAAGAATGGTCGTAACAAAGGCAAAAGAAGTAATAGTAACCGAAATCATACAAAAGTAAGATTTTCGATTGATGAAAGGAGTATAAGGCAAAAAAGGCAACGGCACGCGGTGTTCCCAAGCGGTCACCCATCCAAGTACTAACCGCGCCCGACGTTGCTTAACTTCGGTGATCGGACGAGAACCATTCATTTTCATTTTAAATAATCTTTATTATTTCAAATATAACATACATTGTTTACAATATTATCTATATATATTAGTAATACATTTAGCAGGTAGGATATCCAGCCGCTAGAATGAGACAACCTGGCCGAAGCACAGGGACGCGGGTGGAGGCGTCGGCGAAGTGTAAACAATGGAAACGTGGTTTGTTCACATTGTTCCGTAAACTTTACAATGTATTGAACTTTGTTTAACAGAGGTATATTGGATTATTTGCATATTTGTCATGTTGTGTCAGAAATGTGCTTTGGTTTCACTGGAAAAATTGAATCAAAAAACCAGTTTGATATTTCAGGTACTTGTAGCGCTTGAAATTTTATGTTATTTGGTTTTTTAATTAATTAGTTATTTAATTAATTAATTTATATTTCATTCATTCAAACTCGCATTCATTTACTTCCATACGCAGTTTCAACTTACATTCATTCTTTTATTTTAATATTGTTTTAAGTTTGTTTGATTTGGGTTATGGTTGAGGGTTAGGTAGTAGGTTGTGGTATAAGGGAAGTCGGGAGTATATAGGCTTATGTTTGGGATTGTCGTTTATTCTTGTGTTGGTCATGTTTTGTGTAAGTCTTGTTGTTTGTGGTTTCGTGTTGAAAAATTTGTCTGCGTTTGTTTGTAGGTATTGTTGTATAGTCGGAGTGTTAGTTGATTCGTGTAGGTCTAAGATTCTGGCGTATCTGCCAGAGCCCGTGACTGCCCTTAGTAGTTTATTCTGAAAACGTTGGAGTCTTAAAATTTGGGTATCGCTCACGCTGTACCAAGCAGGGGCAGCGTAGGTGATTACCGGTTTCATTATCTGATTATATAGTATTAATTTGTTGTGAGGGGATAGGGGGATTGGGGGAGAGGATTGAATAGAGTGCCTGTTGGGCTGCGAATGCCTTATGTAAGGAGTGATTTATATGAGCAACAAATTTAAGTCTTGTGTCAATTATGACGCCCAGATACTTAATATGGTTTTTTGGTTGTATAGATGTGTTGCCCACTTTTAGTGGTATTGGTAATCTATTATTGGTGAATTTCCGTGTTGCTATAAGGCATTCGCATTTGTTGTGGTTAATATGGATTTTCCATTTATTGTAGTAGGGGAGGAGGGAGTTTAGGTGATATTGGATGTGGATTTGGCAACTATTGCTGAGAATGAGCTGGCGTATACCAGCGCATCATCAGCAAATAGTGCCAAGTTGGTGGATGGGTATTTGGGTATGTCTGAAAGGTATAAGTTGAAGATTTTGGGGCTCAGTACTGAGCCTTGGGGTACACCTGCGTGAAGGTTTTTGGGGGTTGACATGGAATTGCCAACTCTTACTGAAAATGTTCTGTTGGATATGTATGAGTATATTAAAGTAGTAATGAATGTAGGTAATTCGTGGTAATAATGTAGCTTCCAGATGAGGCCGTTGTGCCATACGGAGTCAAACGCTCTTTGGATGTCTAGAGACAGCAGCACAGTGTTCTGTTTTTGATTGAATTTATTTATTATGTTTTGTATCAGGTTTGCGATCAGCAACACTGTACTGCGGCCCCCGCGGAAGCCGTATTGCTCCTCTGGCACTCTTGCCTCAAATTGGATGTGTTCAAGGATATTTAGTATAGCCCTCTCTGCCACTTTACTCGGCGCGTTCAGCAACGCAATAGGCCTGTACGACGCCGGGAATTTAGGGTCTTTACCTGCTTTTAATACAGGTATCACTATTGCGTGCTTCCAACACCGAGGAAAGTGTTGCAGAAGTACTATGGCATTTATTATGTACATAAGTTGTATAAATGCTTTCCTAGGCAAATTTTTCAGTAATATGTTGGCAATTCCGTCCTCCCCGGGGCTTTATTGTTGGGTAAATATCTTATTATGTTGGATAATTTTTTAGGAGTTAGAAGAATTCTGGAGAGGAGTGGGGGGTATGGGGTATTTGTTGGAAACTATGTCTTGTGCTTGTCGTGTAATGTCGTTTTGTTCTTGTGTTATGTTTGGTGTGCCGCTACAAACGCTGGCTAAATAGCCAGCGAGTGTTTCGGCTTTGTCTTTGTCCGTTTGTGGTAAGTTGGGTGACAGTGAAGGGATTTTGTTAAATTTATTTTTGAGGCGCCTGGTCAGCTTCCAGAGAGAGCTGTCTTGTGTTGACAGCCCTCTCAGGACTTCCGTCCAGGCGTTATTTTTGTGGGTGTTTAGTCTTGTACGTATTGTGTTTTGAAGTTCTGTGAGTCTTATGTAGTCAGTTCTTTGTCTATGTCGTTGCCATTTTTTTCTTATTTTGTTTTTAAATTTGATTAGATCAAGTATTTCCTGTGGTAATATGTCCTCTTTGGTTTGTGTCTTATCAATTGTCCAACTTTGTTACGTGCGTGTTGTATGTTTAATGTGAATTGTTCTGTTTGTTGTTCTAGTTCTTGTACCGTTTGTATGTTGGTGTTAAGTGTAGTCCTGTTTTTGATTATGTTTTTGAAATTGTTCCAGTTTGCATTTTTGTATATCCAAGTAGTCGGGTATTTGTCTGTGTCTAAGTGTGTTTTCCAGTTTAGTATTATTGGCAGGTGGTCTGAGGAGAGTTCGTTAAGGATTTGGGCGTCAGGTAGGTCAAGTATGTTTTTGTTGAGTATTAAGTCTATGTACGAGGGTGTCATTTGGTTTGTGGGATAGTGGGAGGGGTTATGGGTGACAATATTTGGATATTATGATTTGTGGAGAAATCGTGTACCAGATGGCCGTTTCTGTTGTTCCTTCGATTTCTCCACAAAACATGTCTGGCGTTAAGATCTGCTAGTAGTAGAACCTGGCTATTTTGTTGGAAAATTGTCTCAAGATCCGCATTATTCATTCGCAAATATGGCTTTGCGTAGCCTGCAGTGATTACTATATTGTTGGTTAATTTTATACTTATGTGCTCGATTTGGGATGTAACTGATGGTAAGTCTATATGCGGGATTGTGTTTTTAATTGCAATAGCCACGCCCCCGCCTCTGTTATTTCGGTCTTTTCTGTGTATTGTGTAGCCGCGGATCTTGAGACGATCTTCCGGGTTTAGCTTAGTTTCATTTACTGTGAGAATGTCAATTTTATGTTTATTTAAAAAGTGAATTAATTCGCCTAATTTATTTTTTAGGCCATTAGCATTCCAAAGCACAATTCTGAGCATTTATATATCGTAGGTGTTTATTTTGTCAGAGATAAAGTCTAAAATTGCAGTAAATCTGCCAATTTTGTCTACTTGTTTCCCCACATATTGGGTAAAGTCTTTTATGAGTCTAATGATTTCAGATATATTAAAATGATTGTTAAAGTCGTTCAATACAGTGTAAAGTTCACTTACACTATTCGGCTCCTCCCTCCGCATCTGCTGTGGGCGGTCCTTGGGTCCGGCTCCTCCCAGCGGCGGGAAATCTGTGTCATCATAGTCATGTTGATTTTGGTTTGGTCTGATGGTGGCTGCAGTTTGTCCAGGGGTTGCGGTTTGTCGATTTCTTAGGGTGGGTCGGTTTACAGGTGGGGCACTTGCCCTGCCCTGAGCTGCGGCACTTGCCCTGCCGTTGGTCTCCCATGGGTTGGTTGCTGGTAATGGGGCTTGGATATATTGCATGGTAGATTTTCTTTCGTTTTCTCTCAGCTTTTCTCGTTTATAGATATAGACAGGGCAGTTTGCGTCAGATGCCCTGTGCTGCTGGTTGCAATTGGCGCATTTTATTTGGTTGTTTGTGCATTGTGTTGTCTTGTGGTTTTCTGCACAGTTGTCGCAACGGATGGTCCGGTGGCAGTTTGTCTGTGAGTGCCCCCACTGAAGGCAGCGTTTACAATGTATAATTTCCCTGGTCTGATGGCGTCGTTCCCAGGATACTCTTACATTGTTGAGGTACTTTATCTTTTGGAGGGTTGTTAATTTTTCGTTGGCTGATGTGACCACGAGGTGCATTGGTCTGTATTTGGTGTTCATTATGTGGATGTTGTATACTGTTACTTTGTGTTCGTCTCTCAGTTCGTCCATGACTTCCTGAAGGTCGGGTAGGTGGTCTAACCCTTTCAGTACGAAACCATGGGTTCTATTATCCTGAGTTGCATATGTGTGCCACTCGGTGTTAGCGTCTTCCTCCAGGTATTTTTTGATTTTGTCATAGGTGTCCAGGTCAGTTGTGTTGATTATAGTATTGTTCTTTGTAAATTTGAGATTATATTTATTGGGACCTGTAAGTCCATTTAGGTGTCTGGTTAGTTTTTGCCAATCTCTATTATTTTTGATAGCACCCTTGACGATGATAGGGGGAGGTTTGTCTTGCTTGCTGTTTTTGTTAGTTTGCTGTTGTTTGGTGGTTTGCTGTGGATTCCCTTGTGGTTTGGGGGTTGCGCCGGTGTTTTTTGTTGTGTTCTTTGTTGGTTTCTTTTTGGTCTTTTGTTCTGTGATGGTGGGGGTAGCTTCGGTGGCGTTTTCTTCTTCGTCGGATAGGTCGGAATCTTCTAGTTCTGCCAGGGGGGTGTATCTGTTTTTAGTCTCTGTATATGTGTACGTTTGAAAAATTTTTGATGGCCTGGGTTTGCCGTCGTGGTCGCTTTCGGGTGAGTCTTGGGGTGTGTCTCTGGGTCTTTTTCTGGTTTTTTCAACTTCTTGTTGTTGTATTTGTTGTGGGGTGGTGGTGTCCATCTGGTTGTCTTCTGTATTATCTTGGTTTGGGTTGTCTTCTGTTGTGGTGTTAATGTTTGTTGCCGGTGCCAGGTTGATCGGGGCGAGTTGGGGGTGTGTTTGTCCTGCAAATGCTTAATTATTTGGGCTGCTTCCGGAATCCTGTTATCACTTGGGAACATCAAGTTGTAACAGGTGGTGCAGGTGAGCGTGTTTTTGTCAAGTTTATTGTATAATTCAGTTGCTGAATTTTCCGTTAATTGTGGTGATTGTTTGAGTATGGTCTTTATGTCTTCTCTGCTGGTTACTCTTTGTATAGCTTGTATGAGGTGGGACTTGTGGTCCTTTGTTAAGTGTGCTGAGAGTCTGGGTTCTATTTCTTCATTGGCGGAGTTTTTTATTATCTCTTTGCATTCATTGCAGCTAGGGCACATCCTCTCATGGATGTTCATAGATGTGGTGTTGTATTTGTTTTTTAAGTAATGCAGGCAGTGGGTGACATAGTTGGGATCCTTCGGATTTTTGGTTCTGATTTCGTAATTGGATAGATTGGTGGCTTCTGTTTCTTCAGCCCAGGATGTAGATGAAGTTGGGGGTGTGGTTTTGGGGGGGTGTTTGCCACCCCCGCTTTTTGAGGACATGGTTAGTTACTAATAAAAGTTATAGTAACTGGATAAAAGTAATAGTAACTGAATGAAGTTTGCTTTATGTGTAGAAGTTATGGGAGCTGGATATTTTATAGGTACGTCCGTTAGTTATACCTTATAAAAAATTTTTGGGGATGCTCAGGGGCATCCCCTAGATAGGTTTTAGCAAAAATATGCAGGAAAAAATTTTGATAAAAGTACTGGTAACTGACACTGCACGTCCGTTAGTTATGGACGAGAACCGGTACTTTCAACGTGGTATGGCCGTTGCCATCAATTTTTAAAAGTCAATTTCGTCGGCGATAAGGGTCATTTTCGCAAATTTTTACCTTTGGCTCCTCCTTTCGAAGGTGGAAGGAGAAAGACACGTGCACAAAAATCGATTTTGATTCTGAATTGTATGGATTTTAAATATATGTAGTACAGAATGAGGATGGCACTTTTTTGCAATTTAATTAAAAAAAAAAAAAGAAACAATAAAATATTAGTCGAATCTTAAAGGATTACGATTTTTTTTTGCCAAAATGTGTTTGTGGTCCTAAAAAGGACCGATTGGTAATTGTTTCTCGAATTATGGGCAAGATGAATCATTTTTGTTTATTGTCTGTCTTTTTGGGCAGCAATACGGCTTGAATATTAGGTAGGACACCTCCCTGAGCGATGGTAACACCTGAGAGAAGTTTATTTAATTCTTCGTCGTTTCTTATAGCGAGCTGAAGGTGCCTTGGAATTATCCGTGTTTTCTTATTATCTCTCGCAGCATTGCCGGCAAGTTCCAAAACTTCAGCAGCTAGATATTCCATAACTGCAGCCAAATAAACTGGAGCGCCCGCTCCTACCCTTTCGGCATAGTTGCCTTTACGAAGTAAACGGTGAATACGGCCTACTGGAAATTGTAAACCGGCCCGATTTGATCGAGACTTCGATTTTCCCTTAACCTTTCCTCCTTTACCGCGACCGGACATTTTGAATGTTTGTTTATTATTAATTTAAAATTAAAAATTGATCTGCACACAGCAACCGATCGGTCAGTACTGAAAACAACGTTTGCCCCATCGTTGTCTCCATCGGTCTCCTCAAACCCGGTATTTTGTTCTTTATCTGGTTTGTCTTCGGCATTTGGGGTCAGTAATGGCTCTTCTTGTCGAAGGCTCAGAGGATAGTCACCCTCACTGAGTCTCCGAGGTCTTCTTTTCGCACCGACTAGCTCAAATTGCGGAAGCTGGACTCCTGCACCCCGAAACCGATGAAGCTTTTGGACTTCCTCGCTAGTCATACCCAGGCCGGCTTCACCGGGCATGGTAGCGGCACCTAGTCCCTTTTTCTGATGTTCGTATCCTTCCATCTTCCTATTGCCACCTAGGCCTGCTGTTTTAAACACTATTATTGGGCGCCTTCTTCGTAGAGCACCTCCAGGTGCTCTAAATCTCCAGGCCAGCCCCGGCCAAGGGTAAATCCCGAAGAGACGTCCTATCCACACCTTCCCTTAACCCTGGGAACCAAAAGAACCGACGGCCGACCCTGGCCTCGGTATTTCCTGGACGTCCTCTTCTTAGCGCACCCCCAGGTGCCTTAACTCTTCAGGCCGGGCTGGGCCAAATGCAAAACTCGGTGGTAAGTATTTGTAACCTTCTCCTTATCTCCTTTAAATTAAAATAAACTGCCGGCCGTCCACGGCCTCGATGGTATTTGGGCAGCTTCTCCTTAGCGTAGCTCCACGTGCTCTAACTCTTCAGGCCAGCGTTGGCCGATGTTGTAATTCAGTAGGAAGCCTCCTAGAGCTTCTACTACGCAATACAATGAATAAACGGATGGCCGTCCACGGCCTTAGGCTTCCTACTTCCAAGAGGCTCTTCAGCACCTCCAGGTGCTGTCACTCTTCCGGCCGACCTCGGCCCACTCTTCAACCTTTGACAAAGGTCCCTCCGTGTCCTCTGACACCCGTTCCAATTAAAATTACCGACGGCCGACCACGGCCTCGGTCTCTCCTTCCACCTTCTCTCTTCCAGCACTTCCTAGTGCTCCCACTCCCCAGGCCAGCCTTGGCCTGCTACCAATCCTTGATAGATCCGTACTTCTTCCCTCTGGGCTCTCTCCCGAAGCTTCTCCGACCACGGCCCTCCACGGCCTTCCTCCAAAACCAACCTGGTGTTCTTCCTCTCCCCAGGCCGACGAGTCCTCCACTTCCAAGGTGCTGGCCGACCTGATCCTGTCTTCTACCACTCCCAAACTCCTGGGGAAACAGAGCGCCCGTCTCGCCTGACGCTTCAAGGCGGCAGCAGAACTGTTTCGTTCCTGAAACCAGAAGTTTACGATTTCTTTCCAAGTCCTGGGGCCGAAAATACTTTCGTAGACGGCCACTCGCAGGACACCACTCCAAACTCCAAAGGAAACACCAAGTTCAGTAAACTGGCCCAAAGTCTCTTTGCGACCCAATCTACTCGATAATAAACAAATAGGAATCCTATAATCCCGCTTCACCCAGAGTACGTTACTAAACAAAAATCAAAACAAAAATAAACTTAAGTTCCCCGAACTTAAACCTGGGAATGCCTACGGCGGCAGAGCCCGGTATACCAGAGATCTGACCTCTTCAGAGTCTATCAGCCATCTCCTCTAAATCTCTCGATTTCTCCGCTATTTATAGGATTCCGTAACACCACCCCACTTAGAGTAGATTGGGGCAGAAAAGAGGGTTTGGGTCCCTCTTTATTAAACAACATCAAAAATACAACATACAAATGCCCCTAAAAACTAACTACACACTACTCTAAAGCTAAGGCTAGCTGCTACTCCTATAAATAACCTATTTCCTAACTAGAAGTTACACTCAAAATTTTACTAATTAACTTTTACATTTTTCCAAAATCAAAACTCAAAACTTATTATCTCTTACAAATTCAAAAATCTTTCAAAAACATTACAAACTTTTAACTTTTCTTCACAAAATCTTTCTACTTACATTTAATCCAAATTTTACAAATTTTACAACCATGGCCAATTAAACTTAACAATACTTCCTCCATAAATTTTACTTAAAACTTCAAAATCTTCAAAATCACTTTTCCCTTAATTCTTCTATTTATTCCACCCCACTTAGGTTTAAACTGAGCTGATCCTTTAATAAACTATGGATTCTCCTTACTCCACCCCACTCAGACTATAAACTTGGTTAAACAAAAACATCATCACTTCTTAATCAACTTCAACTCTTACGTCTAATACCGTTGATCTTTCAACAGACACCTCCGGTCATACTCTAATTCTTTAGAAAACTTTGTCCTAAACAAAATTAACCCCTGGCCACCTGCCAGTACCGCAAGTCACGACAGCCACTTCCATGAGTCCCTCTCATGTTCTGAAGCTCTTCCTGTCATCCTGTGCCCTTGCCAATAAACTCCCAGTTTATTCCTAAATCTCCCTTAAAATCCTTTCTGACCGTGCCTTCTACTCGTCACTCCCATATTAGACTGGTTATCCCTTAACTATCTCATTTTACCCCCAAGTTTACATCTTGTATAAAAAAACTACTACTTCTGCTCTAAAGAATTCAACTTAAATCCCCTTATGAAATCTGACGTTTTAACCCGTTATTTAAACACTGAGATTCATCCACACTGCCGTGCAAGGCAAGGAGGCGAAACGCTGTCTCACCCAGTATTGGCGCTGGGGCCGCCTGACTAGCGCTCCGCTCCCTGTTTACACGACAGAGTAGAAAAACAATTCTCCTATTAAAACAAAATTACTATCAGCTCTTTCCCTTAATCTGCTACTTAGAAGAAGTATCGTTTCATGGCTTCTGCTCTTAAGCATTCCCTAACACATTAAAAATCCTAACTTTACAAATTTACTTCTTGTTCAAAACAAAAACTGGCTTCTGCCTTAAAGAATTATCTAAACAACATGAACTTCTAGTATCCCTATCCTTAAAACTACCTAACTGTTCCCTAACTGTCCTGGGACGGCAAATGCGGTGATAACCGAGCCGTATACCAGGAACCAAACTACTTAAAACTACCTAACTTTGTACAATTCTGAACGATAGACGGCGGCTTCTTGGCGCCGAAAATATCGTTACTAAAACTAACTTAATACTAACTTAAAAACTACCTTAAAACTAACTTACAAGCTAACTCACACTCGGTCACAGTGTCCGTCACACCCGGAAAAACGGTGTCCGTCACACCCGGAAAAACGGTGTCCGTCACACCCGGAAAAACGGTGTCACCGGAAACGTGTCGTCGCACTCGCGCACTTTAGCATTTCGAGAACCATTTCTTTGGTCTCAGCGCACTGCGTAGTGTTTCGCGCACTCTGTTGCCAATGCGCTGGTTCTGCTTTTGGTCTCGATCAGGTGGTGTCGCTGTAGGGTTAGTCACGTCCGGTGGCTCTTCTTTTAGCTGCGCTGGCGCTGCTGGTGATGCCTGTGGGCTGCCTTCTGTATCCGGTGGCTTTGGCTGCTTGACTGGTCCTGCCTTTGGTGATGCGCCTTCAGGAGGTGGTTCTCCTGAGATACATGTGGGGTCATCAGTGATGCCTGGATCGTCTCGGGGCCTTTTTTGTTTAGGCGGGCCGAGTGGTGGCGTTCGGGACGTCCGTGGCGCCGGAACTGGAGGCGCCTTCCTTTGTCTTGGTCGTGGTAGGATTTCTGGGCTCTCTGATGGTGGTGAGGGTCCAGGTGGTTCTTCTTCATCCACAGGTCCAGGATCTTCCCATGACGGCTTCGAGTCCATTGCGGTCGGGGCGGACTGATCATCCGGCGGATCTGGCTGGGTAAGTGGAAATTCTTCCGACAGGTTCGGCTCCCTGTCTGGTGGTGGTGGGGTCAGCTCATGGATCACTGCTGATGCCGGTACCCGGTTTGGTAATACGCGGCTAGGTACGCCGTCTTGGTCCACACTCGGCGCAGGATCCGGTGGTCGGATATACAAATTAGTGATCACTCCGCCATATCGTGCTAGCGGATCGCCTGACTGATATCGTTCCTCCACTGCTTCTACAATCCATCCACTATATCTATGGGTTATTTGTCTTGGGGATAACGTGGTCTCGCATGGTGTTTCAGCGGTATCATGTTCGCTGTCGTCGAAATTTTCCAGGATATCTTGTTCTTGGGACTCCTGCGAATAAATGGGGTATTCCACGCTGTCTGATGATGTGTCCGGGCTTTCGGCCGGGCACGTAGCTGTCCCGTTTCCCTCTGTTTCCTGGCTTTGCTGTTCCTGGTTGTCCTCTTTAGGTCCTGCTGCTTCGGCGGGCTCTATGAGAGCGACGTCGAGTGCGCTGCTGGTCTCGTTCGGTGTAACTGATTGGTCCAGGTTTAACTTGGTGATTAAGTCCTTGTAGACTTCGCAGACTTGAGCTGGTGTAAGGAAACCTTCTTCTTCTCGTTCCTCAGGGAACGGATCTTCCTCCTCTCTCGCGTCTGGGTCGTCCAAGCCATTGAACTCGGCTTCGCCTTGGTTTTCCCTGGGGTCCATATAATACCCATATATTTGTTGATGTAACCCCTGGGTTACCGCCAGAGCAAGCTCATCGCTCTCATCCACGTCACAGAGGTCACCTTCGTAGAAATAGACTTCTACAGGGCGTGTGTTTCTGGGTTCCTCCATTACATGTGCTCTTTCTTCTGTCGGTGGTTCCTCGATTATTGGTCTTGGCTCAATAGCCAATCTCGGTGGTCCTGAGCGCTCTCGTGGGCAATCCCGTCTTAAATGTGGCCCTCCACATCCATAGCATCTTATGGTAGACCGTAAATTATTGCCTGGGCGATTAAAGCGTTGTTGATTGTTGCCCTGGTTCCGATTCTGGGTGCGCTGGTCTTGATAGCGTTCCTCTCGGTGTTGTCCTTGGTCTACACGTCGTTGTTCAGGTCGAGATCTTGTTTGACTGAGTCGCTCTTCCTGTGCGCGTATCATTGCCTCCCAATCTGCCTCCAGTTTAGTCGCAGCGGCAATTAAGGCGTCCATAGTCTTACAGTGGAACGATCTCAGCGGGCCTCTAATTTCGGGTCTAATGCGCTCTAGCAGAAGTCGCACTAGGTCTTTCTCCGTAGCTGCTGGTAATAGTCGTTTGCCTAGGCGCCATCCCTTGAGCAAAAATCCCTCTGCTGTTTCCTGTTTCTTTTGTTCCGCGCCATATAGCTCGGCTAATAGCCGGTTCCGTGTTTCTGTGTCATTGAAGTTGCGTAGTAGCACCTTCTTGAATTGGCGCCAGGTGGTACCTTCACTGCAATACATAGTCATCCTCCGTGCTGCTTGACCCCGCAGTTGCTTAAATGTTACCCTATGCCATTGGTCCCTAGGGATTCTGTTCTGCGAACAGTATTCCTCCATATGGTGTATAAATAATTCTGGGTCCTCGGTATCTTCTCCTGCGTAATGTGGTGTGGTCGTAGCCAAGTCTTTCTGATTCGTACACAAGTTCTCCATAGTGCGGGTGAACTGTGTCATAAAGTCCCTTATAAAATCCTGGTTATTGTCTCCTGTATTTTTCACAGCTATTTCCCTCTGTCTTTCCCTTGGTGTTATGTATTCCTCCTCTTCTTCATCGCTTTCTTCCGAGGATGACGTAGGGATTTCCATTCTTCTATTTGATCTTCTGTATATATCCTCCTGATGCTGTCGTTGTTGTCTAATTCCGTGATATTCCAGTCTATATTGATCCTCTAGATTTTCTGAGGTCTGTCTTCTGCTCTGTGGAATTGGCCACCTTGATTCCACAAGAAAATCTGTTTCGTCTCTAATCTTAGGTTGGTCCTCTCTTTGTGTATGGTGGCGTGCCGGTTCACCACCTCGGCGTAGGTTCTCCGCCTTTACGCGGTCCATTCCCCCAAAAATCCTTCTTCCTGGATTTCCAACCCCTTGAGGGAACGTGCCCCTAAAGTTGGGCGACATGTCTCCATCGGTCTCCTCAAACCCGGTATTTTGTTCTTTATCTGGTTTGTCTTCGGCATTTGGGGTCAGTAATGGTCTTCTTGTCGAAGGCTCAGAGGATAGTCACCCTCACTGAGTCTCCGAGGTCTTCTTTTCGCACCGACTAGCTCAAATTGCGGAAGCTGGACTCCTGCACCCCGAAACCGATGAAGCTTTTGGACTTCCTCGCTAGTCATACCCAGGCCGGCTTCACCGGGCATGGTAGCGGCACCTAGTCCCTTTTTCTGATGTTCGTATCCTTCCATCTTCCTATTGCCACCTAGGCCTGCTGTTTTAAACACTATTATTGGGCGCCTCTTCGTAGAGCACCTCCAGGTGCTCTAAATCTCCAGGCCAGCCCCGGCCAAGGGTAAATCCCGAAGAGACGTCCTATCCACACCTTCCCTTAACCCTGGGAACCAAAAGAACCGACGGCCGACCCTGGCCTCGGTATTTCCTGGACGTCCTCTTCTTAGCGCACCCCCAGGTGCCTTAACTCTTCAGGCCGGGCTGGGCCAAATGCAAAACTCGGTGGTAAGTATTTGTAACCTTCCTCTATCTCCTTTAAATTAAAATAAACTGCCGGCCGTCCACGGCCTCGATGGTATTTGGGCAGCTTCTCCTTAGCGTAGCTCCACGTGCTCTAACTCTTCAGGCCAGCGTTGGCCGATGTTGAATCGTAGGAAGCCTCCTAGAGCTTCTACTACGATTATACAATGAATAAACGATGGCCGTCCACGGCCTTAGGCTTCCTACTTCCAAGAGGCTCTTCAGCACCTCCAGGTGCTGTCACTCTTCCGGCCGACCTCGGCCCACTCTTCAACCTTTCGACAAGGTCCCTCCGTGTCCTCTGACACCCGTTCCAATTAAAATTACCGACGGCCGACCACGGCCTCGGTCTCTCCTTCCACCTTCTCTCTTCCAGCACTTCCTAGTGCTCCCACTCCCCAGGCCAGCCTTGGCCTGCTACCAATCCTTGATAGATCCGTACTTCTTCCCTCTGGGCTCTCTCCCGAAGCTTCTCCGACCACGGCCCTCCACGGCCTTCCTCCAAAACCAACCTGGTGTTCTTCCTCTCCCCAGGCCGACGAGTCCTCCACTTCCAAGGTGCTGGCCGACCTGATCCTGTCTTCTACCACTCCCAAACTCCTGGGGAAACAGAGCGCCCGTCTCGCCTGACGCTTCAAGGCGGCAGCAGAACTGTTTCGTTCCTGAAACCAGAAGTTTACGATTTCTTTCAAGTCCTGGGGCCGAAAATACTTTCGTAGACGGCCACTCGCAGGACACCACTCCAAACTCCAAAGGAAACACCAAGTTCAGTAAACTGGCCCAAAGTCTCTTTGCGACCCAATCTACTCGATAATAAAACAAATAGGAATCCTATAAATCCAGCTTCACCCAGAGTACGTTACTAAACAAAACAAACAAAAATAAACTTAAGTTCCCCGAACTTAAACCTGGGAATGCCTACGGCGGCAGAGCCCGGTATACCAGAGATCTGACCTCTTCAGAGTCTATCAGCCATCTCCTTTAAATCTCTCGATTTCTCCGCTATTTATAGGATTCCGTAACATCGTATCTATAAATACCCGCCGTGGCGACCAATCACAGCACTCGACGTTCTAAAAGACTAGTGGGCGGGGCATAGTAAGGGAGTTCTAGCTAACATAAAAGAAGCGCAAAAATCGTAGGTCGTTTCATTATCGTTTTGATTCTTTAGGCGTTGAAACGTGTTTCGTTCGAAATCATGCCACCGAAGACTAGCGGTAAAGCTGCCAAAAAGGCCGGCAAAGCACAAAAGAATATTTCAAAGACCGACAAGAAAAAGAAGCGAAGGAGGAAGGAAAGTTATGCAATCTACATCTACAAAGTTCTAAAGCAGGTCCATCCTGATACCGGAATTTCCAGCAAAGCTA